>QANZ01047738.1:25955-74417 GCA_003254925.1 Chamaecrista fasciculata
TAAATAAAATAAACTTTTATCTTTAAAATATTTTTTCATTCCTTATCAATGTCATTGATTAAGGAAGAACTATATCTCGCTAGCAAGTATATAGAAAACATTAATCCTCTTATAATATTAAGATATGGTAGTACAAGACCAAAGAATTTCATCTTCATTTGAGGTTAATAGGATACTTTATCACTTCAAATGATTTATCTAACCATCATGGTTACACCATGTCCATGCACCTTATCCATTTGAAAGTATCTCAATACACTTTTTACATAATATGAGTAATAACTTCACTATTATTATATACTTACTTAATCAGTAAGATGAGACAAAATTTTATCTTTGCAAAATCTTTCTTGCAAAACTATCAATATTGTACTATGTTTTGAACTCTTCAAGAGTTCCAACAATAACAAATATACACAGTTTGATATCTTTCAAATAATATTTCTTGAGATAACTGTACCACATATGTCCAAGTTTTGTTTTTCAAACTCATGTAGGATTTTATTCATCTTTATTGAACAAGACATCTGACATGCTTCCTATAATCCTTCAGGGATTTGCATATAAACTTCATTGTCCAATAAGCCATATGAATGGACTATAACCATAGTCATTATATGTATATCAAGTTTGTTCATACAATGCCAGACTACTAAAATATTTGAAGGGGGTCGCATCCATCTTCGGGATTGCATTCATCTTCAGAGAATATGTCTTTACATATTCAATGTGAGACCTTTGAGTTTATATCTTACGACTTTAGCCTTTCATTTTTATTACGATTTTACTCATAAACTCATTTGTACCCTACTAACTTCACATCTTCAAATATTTGGACATCAAAGCCTTTTATAAACAGCCTGATCATATATTCAAAATAATTACATCCACCACGGGAGAATTAAACTCCTTAAAATAAATTTCTAGTCTTTGTATCTCAAAAATTTCAATTCTCTTATTTCTTTTCGCACAAAGACTTATTTATATTTAACTGGTTGTACACCATCATGCTGACTATACACCATCATGCTGACTGTACACCATTATGTCTCTGGACTTCAAGTCCAAAAATTTCCACATTTCTCGCGTGAGTTTTACTCATCTTGGATCCTTTCTTGTCAATTTGGCCAATATTCACGTCGACATCCTTCGACGAATTATTATTCATGATCCTCAATTTCTTTATAATTTGTAATTTGTAGCGCTACATTATATGTAAATACTTTGTCGACAATATTTTCATATCGGTTCCATACTTTGGCAATAATAAACATATTGAAATCTCATTATTTTTTTTCACTTTCAGGTACCTGAATCTCTTCCGGAGATTTTTCATTCATTATGCCTTCATATATTTCCTCGATTCAACCATCTTTTTCAGATGCTCCTTTTATTTTTGAGGATTCTTATCTCTGGAACCGATTAGTCCGTTCAGGGACTTCAATATATATTGGAGCATTTTCAGCTGGAAAATCTATCTTTATCATTTTTATGGGTCAGTGAATGCATTTTGCAATTTATTTGCAATATTCTTCTTGAACTTCAAGTTCACATGAGGATCAAACTAATGTAATAACCATGCATTCCTTGTAATTCATTTTTCCATTCCAGCTATTTTCTTTCTCCCCCTAATGCTGAAAAATTAATTTCATTGACAAATCATGTCATGAACTATCTCCCTTCAGGAGGTTAAGATATTTAATAATTGAGTGGGATTCATACCCAACTTATATTCTCAATTTTTCATTGGGGCCCATTCAGATGCACATGGTGGAGCAATATAAATCCAGCACCCAAAGAATTCGTAAATGAAAAATATTCAGCTTCTGACCCAAAGCCAATAGCATAGGGGAGAATTTACGATACGTTATTAATTTAATGCGTACAAGTGTTGCATCATATAAATTGATATGTTCTCATCAGGCATTTAATAATTCAACAAGACCATTTACCGTGTGGACATAAACAACATGATGTACCACATGTATCCCAACTAGCATATAATAGCTCTTTAAAACTTGGGATATAAATTCACCAGCATCATCAATTTTTCTTGATAGAATAATCCACAAATTTGAGCTCAATCTTTTTATTTGAACAAAGTGGATCGACATGACCACAAGGTGGCACTTCAGGTCCACAATTTTTCTATGAACGCGTTCAAGAATTTCAAGGGATCCAATCCCAACTTTTGCTGGTAATGGTCTTAAAACCAATTTTCATTGAGAACATGCAACACAAGAACTCATTATATACAAGAAACCTTTGGTTCTTTAATAGGCATTAATTTGAGTTCGCATTATTCGTAAACCGGGATGGTCTAACCGGTCATACAAAATTATAAACGTATCCTTTAAATTAATGAACTTCTGGTTCATTTCTCCTTTAAAATAATGAACCTCTGCTTCATTACAATATATGTCAATGAACTTCTGGTCCATTACAACATATGTTTTAATTATACTAATACAAATACAGTACAAGATGGAGGGCTCTTCTGGAGCATATGATCACATGCTGTCATGCCCGATATTATATTTACTTTTTCCTCCATCATATTTTGCTTTCCTTCAGGAAAGCCTGATATAATTCAACAAGATTTTTGATCGTATGACGTACAATTAGATGGATACATGATTTATTCTCAAACAAGAGATCATATAAAGATAGATGAAAGTATGAAAGAAATAAAAGAATACATTATTAACATATAAATTGTTAACCAAATGAAAAATGGATAATAGAATAATAATATATAATCAAAGAAATAAATGAGATAAATAAATTAAATAAAATGGATTAGTTCTTCGGGAACTATCTCATATTTAGTTCTTCAGGAACTATCTCATATTCATTGAGATACCAAGATGTAAACTCATTCATATCATATACTCAAATTTTCCTTGAGTTTATTGATGTCATACTTTAATAGTATTCAAATTCCAAACCACTACAGGGTTACGTCAAGAAATATAATCTTGTTAATATGAGATTCATACTCTTCTAGAGTATATATTATTACTCTTCCAAAGTATCTTTGTGAGATTTTTCAATTCTCTTTTTCCAGAGAAAATTAATTATTATCAAAATAAATGTACTGTGAACTTCAGGTTCACTTGTCAAAATAAATCAATGACAATCTCATTTAATAATTGACATATGGTCACCCTCGTCTCTTCTGGAGACGCAATATCAATATATCAAACACCGTCTCTACAAGAGACTCAATCTCAATAATTTTGATATATCAAACACTTCACAAGATTAATTGTGATCACATAACAAATCTTAAAATTCATCAATCAATCCACATCTAAAATAAAAACATTTATTTTGATATAGACCTTCAGCTCTATCAAATATTTAGATTGATGTTAGTCTTCAGGACTATTGACAAATATATTTGTTTAACAACACCGTAATTGCTATCAGCAATTGGTCAAAATATATTTCTATTCACCTTCCAGGTTCGCCTTCAAGGTTATTAATTTCTATTTGACTATTAGCCTTCATGGCTGATATAATACAGCCTCAATAGCTAAACTATTTCCTTCAAGGCATTATAAGATCATTTCAATAGTCAAACTATTAGCTTTTAGGCCTGATATAAGACAGCTTCAATAGCCAAAGTCTAAGCCTTCGGGGCTGATATTATACAGCTTCAATAGCCAAAGTTTATTAGCCGTCAAGGGTGATATTATACAGTTTCAATAGCCAAAGTACCAAACTATAGCCCTTGATAAATAATCAACATGTGCAATAACCTTTCATTGCACTAATCTTTGGCAAGAATACAATAATTGATTCAATAAAGTTGAATCAAAACATAATATGACTTCAAGTCATTTACTTGATCATATGAAACTGTAATTACATGTGACTTGGTCACTTTTATATAATCATATGAAAACTCAATCATATGAAGTTTCAAGCTATACGAAACATTTCCAAATCTTAAGAAGACAACCACAATAATAAACTTATAAAATATATTATGATAATGATAAACAATCCAGCATAAAAGTTTCTTACCTTTAGTAAGTTAACAAGAAAACTTGAAAGATAATTAACTTACCTCTTTAATTATCCAAAATTGAAATCAGAAGAGATTTGTACTTAGTTACCAAAAACTCATCGGTAAAGGCTCATGTTCAGTTACCTAGAACTTAAATGGATAAAGACCCATGAACATATGCCAAAAGCTTGAATGAGTAGACACGTGCACATATGCCAAAAGCTCAAATCGGTAGAGACTCGTGCTGATAACGTGTTATAAAATATAAGAAATAAGGATATTCAAAATAGAGAAAAGTAAGAGGGGAGAGTGGTTCTTATCATTCAGCTCATTTCATCCACTTTACATCAACACCTAAAGCCTCTATTTATAGGCTAAAGGATCTATAAGGGAGATGTACCAACTTAATGTACATAATGAAGGGATAAGGTTATATTCATGTACATAGAGAAAGTAAAAGGAAAACTCAAACTTCTATGCATAGAGAATACCAAAAGACAAATGTGGATATTCACAAACATAATTATTTATAACACTTTCAATGATATAAGAGACAATGACTTGTATGTCTCCACTGCTCACTGAAACATAGACATTAAGTTAAAATTATTCACAAAATAACATTAATTTTTCAGGCACCCCTCCCACGGGCCGTGCCTCCTGTTTTGTGTGACAACTTTCTTAATGTCCGTCTCAGTAACTTTTAGGGGTTAAAATGTATTAATTTTTTTTAATTTATTGTTGTATAATTTTTAATTCATAAAGTGACAAAAAAGTTTACTTTTGTAATAATTTTAGCTTAATACCTCTTCTAAAAAAAACTTAATACCTCTTCTCTACTATGTTTGATGGGATTCAAACTTAATAATTGAAAATTGGTGTTTTACTTTTAGAATATTATTTGGTTAATTTCATGAAATGAGCAATTTTTTTTTAGGTTTGATTTGGTTTTATTTGATAATAGTCTTAATTGGGTAAATAAATAACTTACAAGAGGGTAACTTATATTTAGATTTACAATCAGAGAGAGATACAATCTTATTCAATAATTATAAATTAATTATAGAATTTATTACTTATAAAAAAAATTATAGAATTTATTAAAAAAAATATTAGAGAGTAAAACAAATTTTATTAAAAATGATTAAATATACCAACAAGTGTTTGGTACAGTGATAACTTGTAAGCGAGTTGCACCCCAAGATGAGAGACCTTGATTCGAGGGATAAAGTTGACATTGTTGAGACTTGAGAGAATTTTAACCTCTCGATCTGAATGAGATCAATCTTAACCTAAATTGTTACACAAATAGGTGAGGGAAACCTATAGTTATATTTTTTAAAAAAAATTAAAAACCAAATAAAATAAAAAAAATATTAGGAATCAAAATAAAATTCCACATAAATACTAGAGAATAAAATAAAATTTTGACCTATTTTATAATTTATATTGTTTACAAAATTTCAAGATTTTCTTATACTGGTAACAATATTTGCTAAAAAAAATATTTGACAAAAAGAAGAGGGGAAAAAGAAAAATATTTGTCTCACAACCCTTGCCCCCAAAGTAACATCTGCGTCAAACGCTGCGAAATTAAAAAGCAATGAAGAAGCAAAAATTTGAACACTAGCAGCATCAAATTCGGATTTCAGTGTAAAACCTAATCGCTGATCCCAATTTAGACATGGAAACGCAGCTTAAGAATCCAAAGAACAAGTACAGTGTAATCGTTCCCACGTATAATGAGCGCCTAAACATTGCTCTCATCGTCTACCTCATTTTCAAGCACCTCCGGTAAATTTCCCATCTCTTATCATGGGTTTTTTCTTCTGTGTTCATATGGGAATTATTCATTAGCTTCTGGGATCTCAATATTGTTTTTTTAACGTTTCGGGAGATTCAAGTGTGTTCCTGTGTTTCCAGTAACGAAGAGATACAATTTTGATGCAAAACATTGTTTTCGAAGTAAATAAATAGGAGATTCAAGTAATTAAGTATTATCTGTGTGGATTATGTTATCCCTTTATGATGATTAACAATCGTGCATTTGTGGAATGTTGCTTAATCCTTAATTAGGGATGTTGATTTTGAAATTATCGTCGTGGACGATGGCAGTCCTGATGGCACTCAGGATATCGTAAAACAGTTGCAGAAAGTCTACGGAGAAGATCGGATTGTAAGAAATGTTCAACTTGAAATTGAATCTTCATGAATGAATTGCTTTGTTTTTATTCTAAAGTGTGATTTTTCTGTGATTCCAGCTATTAAGAGCCAGACCTAGTAAGCTGGGTTTAGGTATCTACCTCATACTTTTGTTTTTTAGTTACTATGAAAAAACTGGTTTTTTGATGCAATTCAATTTCAGGAACGGCTTATATTCATGGTCTGAAGCATGCATCTGGCAATTTTGTTGTCATCATGGATGCTGATCTATCACACCATGTAAGTTGTGCCATTGGGATGTGTATCATAGTTTGCAGTTTGAAGAAGGACTGAATGTAGGGAAATAATAAAGCTAAGTTCAGGAAAAAAACCAGAAAAAACTAGGAAGACTTGAGTTTAAACTAAATACTGTTGGGGTTTAAAACTTCATTTTAATGGATGCTGATTCAATTGTGAGTTGGACATGCCCGTGTCTATGTAATATGTATGCAATCTACCATTGCATCGCAAAGAACTATCGTCATTTGTTGTTGAGGAATGTGCCACTTTGTATTTATCTGTATTTCGAATTAGGATATCATTTTTGAGAATTTATTAAATGAAGAATTGTTTCATTGTTATTTTCATATCTTTTCTCTTTCTGATCTGTTTAGTTCTTCTGCAGCCAAAATATTTGCCAAGCTTCATCAAGTAAGAAAACCTTTTAATAATTTCTTTCTTGTTTTCCTGTTACCATCAAATTCCTTTTAACTCTCCATTTATGTTTTGCAGAAAGCAGTTGGAAACTGGTGCTGATATAGTAACTGGAACTCGTTATGTTAAAGGTGGTGGTGTGCATGGATGGAATCTTATGCGCAAGCTAACAAGCAGGGGGGCGAATGTTCTTGCACAAACCTTTTTATGGCCCGGCGTTTCTGATTTGACTGGATCTTTTAGGTATAGTGGTATTAAGTAGTTGACTGAGAATGTTAGTTGCTCCATTTATTTAAGAATGATTCACCTCTTCTTTTTACAGACTTTACAAAAAAGCAGTGCTTGAAGATATTATTAGTTGCTGTGTTAGTAAGGGATATGTCTTTCAAATGGAGATGATAGTTCGAGCTTCCAGAAAAGGCTACAATATTAAAGAGGTACAATTCAAGCTCCTCATGAATAATAATATAAGATAAACAAAAGTGAGGGGTCATGTGACAGGTGCAATTGCCCAAATGGTTAAGTTGACTAAATAGCTGTCAAAAGAAAGTGTATGACTGTATGTCATCTTTATGTCCCAATGTAACCAGTGTAATTTCTTTTCATGTATACTTGTCATTTTTTTTTTCACCTTATAACGGGTTATCTTTAAGATACATGTGCTTTCTTTTGAGACTTTGGCCAAGAATTAGAACTTCGTATGGCTTAAAGATGTTTGCTGGCAATTCAAAGGAATGGCACATAAATATTGTATGTACATCCTAATCCTGTGATTTTGGAAGGCCATGCAAGTATCTCAAACCAAACTTAGAGATCAGTAATGCATGTCTGTAATTTTTATGGTGAGGGGATCATCAGGCATGTGCTATATATTTTTGTTCCATATTCTCAGTCCCAGAGTGGCATTGTATATTTGCTTGTAATTGGGGACAAACATGATCAATTACTGATTACAGCTTATTACAGAGAAGTAGTTCACCTTGTAATTTGTGTGTGTGAAAGTTGATACTCATTTCTTTGATCAAGGCTTGCTTGAACATTCTCAAAAATGATCTTATTGTTCAGTGTTCACCTTGTAATTGATACTAGTTATGATTGTGGTACAGGTTCCAATTACTTTTGTTGATAGAGTATATGGGAGTTCAAAGCTTGGTGGATCAGAGATCGTTGAATATCTAAAAGGCCTCGCTTATCTATTGTTCACAACATAGAGAATATAGAGACCATAATTCCTCACATTCACATTTCTGTATTGTGTTTTGCAGAAGCAGGATTTAGATTTTGTAGTTGTATTTCCTTTTTACTAGGGATATATAAGCTTTGTTGGTGGAATGATCTTAACTTATCTTTTGAATTTATTAAAATGCATTTGAGTGGTTCTCTGGAAACCGTTGTGGTTTTGAATAATCCTAACTAGCCACATGTCCCTATGGTGATAAATAGTCGAATAATGTAGTTGACATAAAATTGAAATTTAGTCCCATTACTTTGTAATAGAACAGAATTATCATAAGGATAACAAGTGGATTTTAAAAAACTAATAATAAAATTTTGAAAATCCATTTTTAGGAAGAATGACACTTTAAATTTTTATGCACTACCACTGCATAAGTAAACAGATTCTTTTAATACATTAGTGAAAAAATATTCTTATTTATATTTTTCAATCCATTGCTACTATGCAATGCAACTGTGCTCCTATTGTTCACATTGTGGGATGCTGGCATGCTGCCATAGTCACAGAGAGAAGAGACTCAAAAACTAGAAATGTGCTTTTTGGACCCTAGGCCACATTCTAGTATTTAGAAGTGAGACAAAACATATCGGGGCTAAAATTATATATTCTAAAACACTGAAAAAGCTAATTACTTTAGGTCAATATAGACAGTAGACTCATCAATTATGGCATAAATGAAGAAAAGGTGGTGATTCTTCAAAATGTGGCTGCTGGGATTCGAGCCCAGGTCTCCACGGCCACAACGTGGAATTCTTACCACTAAACTACAGCCACAAGATATGTTAAATCTCTTCAATTTGTTTATAAATTTTATATAAAAATGAAAGGTTAAAATGCACAAAACACTTGCCAATTTTGTCTCTTATTTAAACATTTTAAACATTGGAACCTGAAAATTGAAAAAACAGAAAATCTCACCTAACTATGTAACAACAGAAAATTTGACACTTTTATATTAAAAATAAAATTATATTTTTTTTTATTTGTTAAAATGCCTTTAAAACTTTTTAGATTAAATATTATAATATTTTTACCATGTGACAAATAAATTGTTTTCTTATTATTAATTTAATAACCAATTTTTTACTTTCATTTATCAAGTTCCCCCTTTTTACCTGAATTGTCAGAGTTAGGACACGATCTAAATCAAAGTTCACACATATCATGCCATGTGCTTTGTTAATTCACGTGCAAAGTCAACACAGTGTGGTGTGTCTCTTTCAACTTACCCAACATCATTAAACAATTTAAACTTGATTAGTTTCGTTATGGTTCTTAAATTAATAGTCTGTAAGCTCAGGACATCTCAAGTGCAACATACACCGGTATCAGACTAACAATCTTGAATTCAGCCTCTAATCAAACAATTAACATTACACTGATCAAAATACATGAGTTAGCTTCCACCATCATCTGGCGAAATCCTGAACCAGGAAGGAAGCATTCAAGCATTTTCATTGTACAAAGAAATTTGCAATGAAGCAGGACAAATCAAAAAAGAATCAAAGTAAACATGTGGATAAAGAACATCATCACTAAAGCTTTCAAATCAAATGCTAGAATTCTTAAAAGAATAATGAAAAAGGAAGTACTGTTTCCTCTCTCTGCCTGCAGAAAGCAAATCCCTTGAATTGCATCCATCTCTTCTAGCTAAACCAAAAATAGGTGTACCAAAGCCAAACTCCATAACAATAATGGCACATTTCTGTTTGCTTGATAATGACAGTGATAGAAATATGATTGATGCTCTGTATAGTTCAATGACAGCACATCAAAGGCTGGATTCTCTGATTTTGATTAAGACTGTGTCACTTGAAATGGTCGGGCAGTATAATTTGGGCTAAATCAAAGGGTGGTGGATCTTCCTCCTTTTGCTTCCAAGGTTCATTACTGTCTTGGACATACCATAACACTTTAGGAGACAATGGCGTGTTTAAATCTGCAAGTAGAGAATAATCAGACAATGGTCTTCCCTGTTTTTGCAGAAAAAAAATAAAGAACCTTTTTTTTTTCCTTTTCAAAAAGGATTTTTTTTTTCTTGATTAACATCACTAGAAACTAGAGAACACTTCATTGTTAAACATATCTGGTCATGCTAAGAAATCCTAGTGTGTCCAGAATGTTAACTGAGTGACCTATACCTACCAATTTTGTTAAAAGTTTATTCTTCTTTGCCTACCCTTTTATTTTTGGCTAAAAAACACTTAGGACCCCTGAGTATTAGACTGGGGGGCATAAAACACTCCCTAGAGTTTTTAAAAGTTGACAGATAGATCCTCTGAATTTTTTACATCGATCACTTAGGAAAAGTTAACAGATAGAAGCCTTTAGCTTTCAAATAAGTGGACAAACAACCCAAGAGCTTTCAAAATAGTGCAGCAATTTAGGGATGTTGAGTGATAGAAGTTGAAAGCTCAAGGGCAGTGTCTGTCAACTTATTTGAAAATTAAAAGGATCAATCTATCAACTTTTAAAACTCAAAGGTCCTAAGTGATAGAAGTTGAAAGCTCAAGAAATTATCTGTCAACTTTTAAAACCCAAAAGTGTTTAATGTCCCTGGCTTAAAACTCAGAGAGACTAAGTGGATTTTAACCTATATCTTTTAACAGTACTCAAATTTCCCATGGTGCTGCTATGTACCATTTTAGTGAACTAAAATTGGAAGTTTCAAGGGCCCTTTAAGGGTTAAAAAATATACATGTAATATAACTACGCTTCTTTTTTAAAAAAATGATATCAAACAGGATTACAAAGAGAGAGAAGAGAGTCATTGTTTATAAACATTACAACTATGCTTTTAAGCCTAAACCATGGAAGGAAAAGAAGACTTCACTAAGCACATTTCGGTTGCACACTGTTCGAACTTTGAACAACTTGAGGTCCTGCTTCTGAATCTAACTAGTTCTTGGTGAAATGGCAGAATATATTTCCATATCTTTGCAAATATTCCTAGGAGTGATCTGGTCCCAGAACGAGCTACTCTCCTCTTTTCTGCTTAGCATCAAATCTTACAAGCTTTTTTCCTCCTATCTTTCCCTATTATATTCACTTTTTTTTTGTGTCTCCATCATTTTATAAGATATCATCCTTTATTATGTAATATATATGACCATTCACATATATAAAGTTGAAGCAAATAGTCTTCAACCAGAAAAAGAGAACTGTTTCACATTCTTGGGTGTATCCACACCATTTCACAGGTCAAGCCAAGCATAGTGGTTGCTCTTGGATCATCAAAGCTTAGATACCATAAAGTAACATACATTTATAAGAGCTTACATGATCCAAGCCCTTCATACTGAAGTTCATGAGGCATTACCTGTACTGACTGGAGGATCCGGTTCTCTAGTACTGTGCAATATCGTCGTTCCTGATAAAACAGTGATGAAACCACACAGCTCTGAAGCAATACTGCTTGCACTTTGACCAGAATAGTCCTAAATGATAAAAGTACAGAAGCCAGGATTATAGCAGATAGTCTAACCATGAAATGTTGCCTTCCCTGACACATTTTCTCTCACTATGTTTCTGTAAAATACCAACCTTAAACATGATAGCGCTGGCTAATATTGTAAAAGATGTGAACAGGGCATAATAGATAGGAGATACAACTGATGTGTTAAAAGTATCCAATGCCTGCAACAATGTGAGTGTCAGTCACTGTTAAAGTACCCAATAAAATCAAATACTAACAAACTATGAAAATTGAAAGGCATGACAACTGCCAGCAATAATTCATAAATCAGGATTGTCAGCCTCTGTTGGGCATCAGATCAAGCAATGCATGGATGCTACTTTGACAATAGATTAACATCTTGGAAACTCATAATTCTTAGTAATGAGGCTTTGCTTTTGAAATATTTGTTCCAGCTTTTATTCTGCATTCAGTTTTATAACAATCATAGTCATAAGTTTAGACATATTGACTTTGAAGACAGTTACAAAACAAAACCTTTCTCAAAATAAATAAAAACCTAAACAATAGTATAAGATTCACAATGCTGACTCCTGTCATCAGTTACAAATTTGATTTAACCAAACCAAGAGAAAAACAAAAAGAAAAAGGACAAGTGCTAACCATAATGTCCATGGCAATAAAATTAACCACCTAACAACCTCTAATAAATTTTTTCCCATAATATATCATACACCTAGAACACAGAGAGCAAAGAAATAGAATGCTGAAAAGTATATGAAAGAAGCAAGAATACTCTCAACTGTTAACATCAAAATGCAAAAACTATGTCCACATTAATGAAAAGTATATATCAACAGTACTGTAAGATACTAACCATATTAAGGTAATTTAATTGAATAATGATGCATGTAATCGCAACCATGGCAAAAATCCATGTCTGGAAGTATTTTGCTTGATTTACGCCCTCCACTGTAAGTTTTATTGCAATGCCAATTGCTTTTACACTCATGACCTGTTAAATAACTTAAATCATCAGAAGCGTAAAACAAAGGGCAGTCGGCAACATAAAATCAAAATGATAAAACCACTATATCTTTCAATATTGACAAGTATAGCAGTGTCACTTACTGTCAATGACCCAATTACTGAACATATTCCAACATAAACCAAAATATTAGTTTGGCCAAAGCGGGGAGCACAATATAAAACCAACACCAATGAAACTGCTATTGCTGAGGCCGTATACAAGAGGAATGCTGGATACAAAAAATGAAATATACTTATCAGGAAAATTCCAGAAAGCATACAGGCTCTTCAAAGTGGATTGAGAATTAAGAGCCCTAGCAGCATACCTGGTTGAGTGGCTAAACTCCAAATTTCAAGTACAGAATTAATAGAGTGCTCTTCAGGTGCATGGAGAACAATCACGGTGGACCCGACTATGCATAGAAGACACCCCAACACACCCATTTTCTGCAGCTTCTCCTTCAGCATGAAATGAGCTAAGGCAGCACTACCCATTTCAATAACAGTACTCATTTTTAGCATAAGGCTATATATGCAAAACGAGACTAAACAATGAATCTTTTATTAGAATTTAGAAATGAACTTTCACCTAACAATAATACTTAATGCACCAAGTGGCGTCACAAGCACAGCAGGAGCGAAAATGTAAGCGACAAAATTAGCTATCTCTCCAACAATCACTGCAAGCAATCCCAAAAGATAAAAATATGAGGAAATTTTTAAAAAAAAAAAAAATCTCAGAAAGCAATATTCTTCAGTTACTCTAAAGCACTCTAAAATATGTAAAGAAAACTAAACAGTGAGAGTCACTCACTGGTAATCATGCCGATCCACCAGAGAGGCTCTCGCAGATAACCATACCCTCCAACACCTACATGAAATTGAATGTCAAACAGTGAATAAACAGACTATAACCTAATAATCCATAAAAAACGAAGAAGCAAGTGTTCAGATTCGAGAAAACACTCACTAGCAGAAGGACCGTTAACCCCGGCCCGTCGGAGCCCTTTTTTCTTTATGATGAAGCTGGAGCCAATGAAAGCACTAGAAACGACAGCCAAGATAAACCCCTTCAAATTACTCGAGAACATCTATGTTGCGTGTTCCGTCGGTAATTACATTCAAGGATTATAGTGGAAAACGAAGAAGCTCTTTGATTACCCAGAACTCCAATCATAAGTAAGCCGAGACGAGAACAAGCAAGTAATCTGATTTTCACTCAAACATTGCAAGTGAGAGTAGTAAACGAAAGCTACTTGTAATTGTAGAGATGAAATTGGATTCCTCGATGCAGCTTCCGAACAAGAACGATATCGGAATCAAAAGGGTATCGACGTTTTTGCGAGATTTTGGGTTTTTCTTGAACTCGCTTCTTTTTTCTTTCTCAGTGAGTCACTTGGTTGGATTCATAATTCATTCACCTGCCATTCTTCCTTCGTCTTTTCTTCTTTAGCGTGTAAGTACAACCTCCAATCGGGGTCATGCCTCGTGTCGTCAAGGTCAATTTGGTCATTTAACATCTTGAGGGGGATTTCTTTCTTTGGTTCGATTTGGATTTGGAATCATTCTTTAATTTTCAGAAACAGAAGATGTAAACATTTAAAAAGTGAGACAGAAAGAAACAAATTTAATATTATCCCCCAAACAAACTACTATTAGTACGTGTTTGAATTTAGTTTTAAGAAAATAAGTTAATTAAATTAATTTATTGATATGTAATTTTAATTAATTTGATGAGTTTATTAAAATTATTAAATAAAGTTTAACAATTAATTTGATCGGATTTTAAAATTTGTTGTTTTTGAACGGTTAGAAAAACACACTTAATATAAAATTTAGAGTAAATCTATCAAATATTGACACTTCATTTTAAGGATGTGTCGCGTGTCCGTGTCCGACACCCATATGACACATATTTATAAATTTCAGAATATAAAATTAATTTTGTGAGACTTTAACATGTCAAATAATACAAAATAACAACACATATGTCCTATATTATAAATAAATATTATAAATTTTAAAATTTTCATTAAAATTTATGAATTTTTAATTATTTATATATATAAATATATGTCGTGTTATGTCACGTAACTTTAATAATTTGACGTGTCAGTGTGTCTGTGTTCATGTTTTATAGGAATAAATTAATAATTTGATACTTAAAAATTTAACAAGTTAATAACTGAATATCTTAAAAATTAAAATACACAATTTAATCTCTTAAAATTAAAATAACATATTATTTAGTCTATAAAAATAATTAATAAATATAATATTTTGGTCAAAGTATATTTTTGGTATCTTTTGTTCAGGTCTCAATTTGATTTCGTATCATCTTTTTTTACTTTTAGTCTTATATTTCGGTCAAGTTGCAGATTTTGTTTCGTATCTTTTGATCAAGTCAATGTGAAATATTTTGCAAAAATATGAAACTAAATTAAAACTTGAATAAAATATATAATATCAAAAGCACACATTGGCATAGTGTTTTTAATTTTTTAGTAACTAAATCATGTATTTTCAATCTTTAAAAATTGAGTTATCAAGTCATATTTTATAGATCAAGTTATCACTTTAGTCTAAAATTTAAGTATAACACTCATTTTTTTTGGCCATCAAGTATAACACTCATTGAATCTATATGATAGACCAATTGGGGGGCAAGCTGTTTTAATCAATTATAAAACCTCAAACTCGTATTTTCCCCCTTTGAAGTATAGTTAATTCTGTTTGGTGTTAATATGAGAATCTTGAGAAAAATAGTTTATGTTAATATGAGAATCTTGACAACACATCAATGAAAAGGTTGCAACTAAAAAAAAGTAGCAAATAAATATCTACTACAGTACTACATCATGCCATTCTGAATAAAATTAATATTATTATCTCTTTAGTAAGTAGAGTTTCATTTGACCACCTTGAGTTTTTTTTTCTTTTTTTAGCTTCTTCACCTACTCATTCTTTACTCAAGATGACATGCACGAAAATTACAACTTAAATTTATACACTTTTTTATATATATTTTTTAATATAATAAAGTGTATGATTTAATGGACCTTATTATATTCGACACCTTAAAATTTCAACATTTTAGATCCAAGTCTAGACATTGATTTGGATAAACAATCAACGGGTTCCATAATAAGCAATTTAGTATAGGACTTGTATTTTATATATATAATATCAAGTATTTATTTTTATATACAATAAATATAATAATTATGAATTTTATATGTTGAGAAAATATACAATCATATGTTAAATATTTTACACATATTTAAGTATTTTAATAGTTCTTTCATATTTATAATTTATTTTGATCAAATATCAATTTTGATTCTTTATATATGAAACAAATTACAATGTAGCTCGTTATGTTTCATAAGTTTTAAGCTAATCGCATATGTTTTAGTATCGTTTTAAATTAATTGGTCTTGTCAACTTAGTTTGTTTATCAATTTTTTCTATTAAAAAAAAATAGAGGTTTGATGTATTCATTTTCTTTAATTTCTCTTCCATGGCAAAAATATTGGTGAATGATGAGTATTATTCTCTTTGTGACTCCTCTTCCCTATCTTTTTTTTAAATCTTCTTCTTCTTCTTCTTTCTTTTTCTTATCCTCCCCCCTCTCTCTCTTTTCTAATTTTTTATTGATTTCTTTTTATTATACTACTTTCTCTTCCTCTTCTACAATTTGTGTTCTTCTTATTCTCTCTTTGTATGTAATTAATCTTCTTCTTCTTCTTCTATTTCTTCCTTCTCGTTTGTTATTATAAACACTATTATTATTGTTGCCAATGACAGTGTCATTATATATTTATATTGTTGCTGCTATTGCCACCATCAAAGATAATAGTGATATTTCATAACAACTTTGATTTTCAAGAACGTGGGTGGCAATTAATTAATTAATTAGATCTCTTCTCTTTTAATTTTGCCCACTCTGAAAAACAACCAGCAGCCACAGTGCGAAGAACATCTTCATCACTTCCAACCAAACAATTATTCCTTCATTTTTTTTTTAAAAAAAGTAATTGAATTCTCTGTTGGATTATTCAACCATCAAAATGAGAGAATGTTTGTGCCGTGAACAAGAAGAAGGAGCAGCATGAGAAATGCATGAGTAGAGAGATTTTTAATCTTTATATATACAAAATTCAAAATTTGACTAAGATTAAGTAATGTAAAAAAAAGATGCATTTATGACTATGAGCCATGTTAATTATATTCATCCAAAATTTGATACTATTTGTCAATTAAACATGAGTTAAGAATGTTTTTAAAAATAATTTAAAATTTTAAAAAGTTATTTTTGACATTATTTAAATTGAAGGAATTAACCCAAACTTGTTTAAAATTAAAAGAATATTATACTACTGTTTCATTTTTAAATGGAGAAAACAAATTTACGAAATAGATGAAATGGAGGGAAAAGGAAAAGAAAGAGATTCACGTTTTTTATTTTCTTATTAAAAAGTTTACCCTCTCAATAAATCATAAAAATGGTGAAGATGTTATTCTATGAAGTTTGGTTATTTTAATGGACTGTGAATAATGAGTAAGTAAAAAGTATATTTATTAATCCCTTAAATAATATGTTATTAATATATATTAAAACTTTCTTTTTGGTACTTACGATCTTATAGGTTATGAGTTGACTCCTTACCAACTGGGCCAACAATTGTTGGCGTATATTATATTAAAACTTTCTAGTAATAATAAACTATGTTAAAAAGAATAACATCTTATGAACCAAAAAAAAATTAACATCTTTATAAAATTTTGGTCAAAGTACACTTTTTGTCCCATAACTTTTGTTTAGGTCTCAATTTGATCTCATAATTTTTTTTGTTGCACTTTTGGTCCAATATCTTTGCAAAAGGTTACAGATTTGGTCTTGTATCACTTTTGATTTCACATATTTCAGTCAAGTTGCAGAATTGGTCCCATATATTTGCAAAAAGTTTCACTATCAATCCGACCTGACTCGAAGATATGGGACTAATTCTGCACCAAACCCAAAAATATAGGATCAATTTTGTAACCTGACCAAAAGATATGAGACCAATTCTGCAACCTGACCTAAAGATATGGGACCAAAAGTGCAACAATGGACCAAATCTACAACTTGAGCAAAAAATATAGGACCAAAATTGCAACAAAAAAAGTTATGGGACCAAATTGAGACCTGAGTAAAAGTTATGGGATTAAAAGTGCACTTTAGCCTAAAATTTTTGCATTGTTTTTAAAAATTTAATATGTTAATCTTTTTTTTGTTAAAATTTTAATATGTTAACCGATGTTATAAAAGTCATTTTACAATTTAGTTTTGCTTTTTTTTTTTTTAGGCTGCCCTTATAGTTGAGTTTTCGATGGTTGACTGAATTCACAAGATAGGCTTCTAGATTCTCCCCATGTCCAATTGAGTATTGCCAACTCATCATGCATGCCCTTTCTAAAGCTTTGCTCAAATGTCAAGTTTAAAAAATGCCACTAAATATATTCTTATTCTATCATCTATTTTTTATAATTTTTTTAACTGTGAATATTTTTCGACTATTTATTTTAGTAATATAGATATAGATTAAGATTAATCTTATCTGATTCAGGTAAAATTATAAAGAAGATAAAAGTATCCACTTAAATACTTAATTAATATAATTATATTTCTAAGTGTTAAACACAAGACTGAATTAAATTTTATATATTTAATCAATGTATTTTTTAATATTTCTTTTTTATATATTTGATTGTATGTGTCAATTAGCCATAAAAAAAATATCTCTCTTGAGTTCTCTTTCAAATCCCTTCTCGTGAGGTCACCTCTCTTTTTCATAAGAGATTTCACCATATTTTATATTAAGGTTATCGGTGACTCTCTTTTCTATGTGTCTTCTGCAACGGTGATTTTCAAGTTTAGGTGGTTTACGGCGGTTTTGCTTCCCAGATTTGTGTGCTCTCTGCTCGTGTCCGTATGTTTTCTGCAACGAGTTTTGTGGCAGAAGCATTCTGAATCTAGTCTGGCCTGATTTTTTTTTTTTTTGTGTTTCCAATTCTTTAGATGGATCTTTAGATCTGTTAACTTGATAGCTGATTGTCTTGCCAATTTGTCTGACACAAAAATGGATTTTCTTGTTGATGGTAGAGAAAAATTTAATTATTTTGTTGTGTTTTTGTTTACTTTATCTTACTTTTGAATGATTATTATGTTTCTGGAAAAAAAAAATCAAAAATGCATCCAACAACAACTTTCTATCCCCAAATTCTTTTATATATATTATATACAATTTTTATTTTTTTGCTTGTATGATTATTTTATTTCTAGACATTGCAGCTTATAAAATACTTGGTCATTACTTCCAAAAATTTATGGATGGATGGATGGATTCTGCACATTTCACAACTGCACACGTGAAGAGAAACAATTGTGTCGTTGTCTTTTAAAATTCGGATTTCGTCATCACTTAAAATTTGACGATATATATAAAAGGGTAAATTACACTTTGGTACCCTGTGGTTTGACTCTATTTCACTTTGGTACCTTGTGGTTTGAAACTTGACACTTTGGTATCCTGTGGTATTCTCCTTTAATACTTTGGTACCCTTTGGAGCTATTTTGTAATTTTAACCATAATAAATTTTACAAAAATTACATATTGACCCCTAAATTTTTTTAAAGTTTTCATTTTAGTCCCTAGATAATATGTATCTAGGGACCAATTTGNTTTAATAAAATTTAATATATATTTTTTATATATTTTAAAGATTGAATTAAAAATTTTATTCTCTTAATAATCAAATTAGTAATTAACTTTAAAATTTATTAAGCGAAAAGTACTATTTGAGTTTTGATGATCTCATTAAGTGTGGGTTTTATTTGTTTTTCTATGGACCATTATGTAAAGAAAAAAAGTATTAAGTGAATAAGTGTAAGACGTATAGGATTTTTTTAAAATGCATAAGTTTATTGTGCCTAATGAAGTTGCGAAATTTGGGTGAGAAGAAGATGACAACATCTTACTCTTACACATTGAAGATAGATAGAAAGTGTAATTTCAAAATTAATAAAAAACTAGGAGAAAAAATGTTAAAGCCACTCTGATGTCATTAAAAGACTAAGAAAAAAAGTGTACTATCAAAGAGTGGAGAATGTGAATGTACCTTAAGAGCTAAGAGCTAATTTATAGACATAAGAAAGTTAAAAGAAATGAGAATTCAGAGTAAGACAATTATTATAGTTGAGTGAAGACTTAACCATATCCTTAGATGAGGTAAGACCATACCATCAAAAGCCATTAGGAAATCGCTCGTCCTAGAGAAATCACTCCAATAAATGTTTATCAATACCCAAAATAAAAAATCTATCTATCCATGTATCTATTTTTTTTTTTTTAGAGGGTCTGTCTATTATTCTATGATTTCTATTCCTCTTTTTGAATTTTATCAAATATAAACTTGGCATACCAAAATATCCGAGTCTATAATCTCTTGCTTCATTGAATGTCTTGTTTTGAACCCATCCTCCTCTCATAAATAAACTATGATTTTCTTTTTCTTACACACCCATCTTCCTCACTCCTCACTGTTATTTGAATTTACAGTATGTGTCATTCATTCAATTTCCATGAACACACAAAATCTGAACAGAACACTAGTTTGACATCTTCAGAAGTAACCATCGTTAGGTAGATTTTAACTCCCTAGGAGTTAAATATCCATCCATTCATGTCTAGCCCAACAAAGAAGAAGAAGAAGAAAAACAAATTTTGCCATTATTATTATTATTATTATTATTACTGATTACTGATTATTTTATTCTTCTTGGCGCTCAAAGGGGGTTGAGTGTAGACTTTATCTTCCCCAATTTTCAAGCTTTTTGTCCCAATCCTAACCCCATAAGCCCTCATACTCAAACCCTTCTTCTTCTTTTTTTTCTTCTTCTTCTTCTTCTTTCTAAGCTCTCGTTTTTTGGAATCTCGAACTCTTAATTCTTTTCTTTTCTGCCTTTTTACTGTCTAAAATTTCCAAGTGAGTCCAACCTTCGTTTCTTCTCCGTATTTTTCTCTCCAATTTGTGTTACTCTTACTTCCTTAGTATTATTTATTGACTTATCTACAATCGAGAGGGGAGAAATAGTAGGTGAGGTCTTCGCTATTGATTTGGGTCATGGATGAGCTTCTGCTTCTTCTTCTTCTGGAGTTGATTCCCTGATTATATGTCAGGAGGTTCAACGATTGAGTTTTTCATTTGGTTATCTGAAACTATGGGAGGTCTTTGTTCCAAGTCCGCCAACGAAGACAAGGTGTTCGCAAAGGCGGATGAGAATTTCGATAATAATCATAATAAACCTGGTAAGAATGGGCGTTCTAGTGTACCTAGGGATTTCACAGCTCCGCCTCAGATACGTGAAAGAATGGAGAAGAATTTGCAAGAACCTTCTGAAATTCAGGGCGCGATTGCTAGGACTGGTCCCGATGAGGAGCTTTACGATGGAATCCCTCGCTATTCTGATTCTTTTCCCCACAAGTCTAGGTCAGTGAAGTCAAGGCAGGCTGCTGTGGCGAAGGTTGTGGTTTATTCGTTTATTTCTTTCTCCTTTTGTCAGATGTGTATGATCTCTTTAGTTAATTCTTCTGTACTGTTTATGCTCGAGATATATGGTGTTTGAACTATTAATTTGTAGTGAAACAGTTTGGATAGATGGATCTCACGGTAGGACTGTTATAAATCACTTTGGAAATAAAAATTGGTTGACTATATCAGAAAGAAGAGCGGGTAGGATTGTGAGTTTATACTGGCAAGTGAAGCCCATAAACAAGTATCGTCTCTTAATTAGCTATAAATTGGCTGATTAAGAATGTCCATTTGCTGGTGGGAACTAAACATGGCCAACAATGTATTAAAAGTTGCATGGTTTTATACAGAAAAGCGCACAGTCTATAAGAGTAAAGAAAAGATAGATGATTAAAACGTTTAACATAGTAAATATGTGAACTCCATTACCTCTTTCAAACTTAGTTTAGCATTTTATTATGTCTATTTTTAGTTTGAGTAAAGCGGAGTAAGCTCTTGTGAAAGAATAGGAGTATAAAAGGACCAATATAGGTTTGAAGGTATCTACTAAGATCTTTCTGTTTCAGGTCTCAGAGGTGAGTTCACGTCTTGGAAGAGCAGGTACTATCGGATTTGGGAAGGCAGTGGACGTCTTGGACACTCTTGGAAGCAGCATGACTAATTTAAACGCTGGGAGTGGATTTATTTCTGGAACTGCAACCAAAGGAAATGAAATTGGTATTTTAGCATTTGAGGTTGCAAACACTATTGTTAAGGGTTCTTGTCTTATACAATCTTTGTCCCCAAGAAGTATTAGGCATTTGAAAGAAGAGGTGCTTATCTCAAAAGGTGTGCAAGATTTAGTATCAAAGGATATGGATGAACTTCTTAGGATTGTTGCAGCAGACAAGAGGTAAGTATTGGATTAAGTCAGATGACTTAAGTGAGTTCAGTTCCTAAATAAGCTAAATTTTAATCATTTTAGTATGACTATGGAATCTCAACTGTGACTAATATTGGGTCTTTCAGGGAGGAGTTAAAAGTTTTTTCTGATGAGGTAATTCGATTTGGAAATCGTTCGAAGGATCCTCAATGGCACAACTTAGACCGTTACTTTGAGAAGTAATATAAATTGTACTCACTCACTTAATTCATGTGAATATTTTAGCTTTGCCTATGCTTAACTCTTTTGTGCTGTCTTCTTGACAAGGTTTATTTTTATTGTACATTCCAGAATCAGCAGAGAAAATAATGCTCAGAGACAGTCAAAGGATGAGATAGAATCAATAATGCAGCAATTTATGAATTTGGTTCAATTTACAGCCGTGAGTACTATCCTCATGTCACTAATGATAAAATACTTAGTTTTGCTGCTGAACTTATAGCTACTTTTGTCAGGAAGTCTATTGAGATCTTTTTACCACTTTTGTTGTATATTTAACATATGGTATCAATTAGTTTTGCTGCATTCTAGTTACACCTGATGTCTTCATATGCATCATGGATTATGCTTAAAGGTAAATGGGGGATTTATTTACCCAAACTACTTTTACCTTCATATAATCTGTGGAGACATAATTGGATTTGCTGACTTGGGTCTCACCTTGACATGAAGTTTTGTAATAATATAAACCTGACACGAAATAATGTACTGGACATAAGGTATAGAGACCAGAATTTCATTATGATACAAATGTTTCTGAAATGAAACAATTCTGTGATTGTTGGATGTACACTCTTCCCAGGATTGATTTAATCATTTCTTTGTACAAGTACAACTTCTTATTATCGGGATGAGCTAATATATAAAATTTTTCTTTGTAATACACGCTCATTCTTTTTTCTTCCATATAATATTCTGATTAAATAAGATAAGGCGGTAGGTACTGTATCATATGCACCTTGTGTGACATCTCTTCTGTCCTTGCTCACATATTAAATGATAGAGGATATAATTTTTATGTGTTAGGATCTGTCAGCACCACATGATTTTATAATTTTTCTTTTAAATTTTTTAGCTTTTCTGTTTTTTATTTTTGGTGATTAGGTCTTTATTATAATGTTATCTTTCTTTGGTAGTAACCGGAGTATTTATGTAGGTCCTGGTACATAGATTTTGTTGCCTCGTCCATTTGCATTTTGTTGATAGTAGTCTTTTCTTTTAAGTGTATTTGTTTGGTCCGATCAATATGTTTTGGTTAAATTCTAGAAGAAATTCATGGATAACTTTTTATGACTCCAGGAATTATACCATGAATTACATGCATTGGACAGATTTGAGCAAGACTATCATAGTAAGCGTCAAGAGGATGATAATTCAGGTCCAACTCATAAAGGTGAATCCAGAATCCTACTCATGACATAGTATTCAACAATTGTTTCTGATAAGCAATTTTTTAGGGAAGATTTGAAGGATATAAAATTAAAAGAGAAGATTAATTTTGGTATATATATATATATAATTTAGAATGATAATTCAGAAGGTGGAGAATATATGTGAAAGTTGGAAAGTTTCTACTAGGTCTGTCTTTGGGTATAAATGAATGATTGGTGGGGAATGAGATCACAGTTTCCACTTGCCCAAGCACCTAGATTTGGTTTAGTGAAAGAGTCATAGATTTTATATCATCACATGAAATGGTCAGCATGCATAGGAATTTGTCTAAATTTTTTAAATGAGTACTGCATAGGCTTGTCGAGCATGCGTATAAAGACCTGAAGGGTTAGTTTCCATATAAGACACAGTTGAAGAGAGTAACTCCCTTTGAGAAGTTTGACCTTGTAATATACTGAGCAATATATCTTTCTAAAAGTCTTTTATATATATTGTTTGATCTTCAATGTCTCTCTTGATATAGATGACAGCCTTCCAATCTTGAGGGCAGAACTTAAAACTCAAAAGAAGCAAGTTAAACACTTGAAGAAAAAGTCACTTTGGTCCAGAAGTTTGGAGGAGGTAACCTTAGATTGCTACTATAGATGAATTTGTTTCTCTTATCTTAGTTAGTATCATTCATATTTGAATGGATTGCAGATTATGGAGAAGCTTGTAGATATCTTCCAATTTTTGCATTTGGAGATAAACAATATCTTTGGCAGTGCAGGTATACGACCACTAAAGGCCTTAAGATCATTCCCTCTTTATTCATTTCGGCATCATGTTCTGGTGTTTTGTAATGAATTTTAAATAAATTATTATCACTACCAGTTACTTTTATAACAATTGATGTGATAAGTCAGTTGATTTTATTTATAACCATTGTGCAAATCTTAGTCAAGTTAAAGTAATTTTATAATTCTTGGCTTATTTGTAAATTAAAAAAGGAGACAAAGAAGGGGGAAAAGGAGAGCTTATGAGGCTGAGAGGGAAGCTTATTGAGTTATCTGGTTTTATTTCAATCAATCACTCTTGAAGAGACATTGTTATGAAATTGCATTTTACATTATAATCGTAATAGTTTGTATCCATTGGAAACTGCAGATGACCAAAAACCGGTAATTGTATACAGTAATAGTCGTCAAAGATTGGGTCCTGCTGGACTTTCTTTGCACTATGCAAATATAGTGCTCCAAATTGATACTCTTGTAAGTGAATCTTCTATAATCTATTTATCTTGATACAGGTCTCAATTATTATGTGCCTTCTTTTAATCTAAATGAAGATTTAATTAATCAAGTTTCTTCTATATTGGCATCTCATGTTGCCTAAGTATTGGATGCATGAGTTTCTTGTAGTGGCCTAGCATAACCTTGTCTAAAATGCCATGAACCTAAATTTCCTTACACTAGTCTCGAATACTCATAAACATATGCATGGAAAGTGAGAACAATTAACCACTTGATGCATTCACATTTGAAATAGTTTCATTTTCCAAGGATGGTCTTATATTCTTTTCACTGAATTATGATTAATCTGTATGCATGAACTAGTCATATCATTAAAAGATGGCTAAAATGCAGAAGACCACCATGAACTTTGTAAACTATGCAAAAACTCCTTGAACTTTGAAAAGTGATGAAAGACTTCCTGGACTTTCATTTTTGTGCAAATCATCCCTTTTGTTAAGATTTTTGTTGAAAAAATCAAAACAATTTAATTTTTTGGCTATTGTAACAATGATTATTTTTTATTTTGGATCAATGTAGAATACATCAGTAATCATAAAATTGCTTAGAAACTTGATTTTTTTAATACAAAACTTAATAAAAAGGGTTATTTGCACAAAATAATAAAAAAAAAACTCATAGGGTCATTTGTCACTTTTCAAAGTTCAGGGGGTTTATTGCACAGTGACTAAATTTCAGGGGAGTTTTCTGCATTTTAGCCTTAAAAGATCGGACTGCAGTTAGGAGTGCCGAATTTATCATTTCACTAGTGAATTTATTGTAGATACCACTCTTAGCTAAAAATACAGCTAGATGATTAGTCTACGATTTGTTCACAGTTGAAACCCAGTGAAGCTTTCTGATCTGTTTCGCATCTAGTCATACAACTTCGGTTCTCAATAAATATTTTTCTTTAGATGAATGGATTAGTGCTGAGTTTGTGTTGACGTTGGCAGGTTGCCAGATCCAGTTCTATGCCTGCAAATACAAGGGATTCGTTATATCAGAGCTTGCCTCCTAATGTAAAATTAGCTTTGCGTTCCAAATTACCATCTGTTCATATTGTAGACCAGGTTTGTTCATCTGCTGCTACTTCCTTATATTACCACTGCAAACATATTCATATTGTTAGAAAACGGAGGGATATGCTCAACTAACTATGAAGATTATTTTTTCATCTGTTTATATCTGTTCACTCCAATTTTTGCAGAAGAGACTCCTCTACTAATCTTTTTCCTTTTGTGTTCCTAAAGCTCACTGTAGCAAATATCAAAGACGAGATGGAGAAGACATTGCACTGGCTGGTTCCAGTTGCCACAAGCACAGCCAAGTATGATGTCTGGCTCTTCTTGAAATAAATCCTCTCTCTGAGATTTCCATGATCATTAGTTTATCCTTCACATATAAACTAACTTTTCTGCATTTTGTTGCTGTAAAATTGATTCAGGGCGCATCATGGTTTTGGTTGGGTTGGAGAGTGGGCAAACACAGGGTGAGTAATGCGATATTGCATATTCAATTTTAGCATCTGAAGTTATATGTTTCTTTTAAGAGGAAATTTACTTTTTAGTCTTTAAATTTGTCTCAAAATTATGTTTTAGTCTCTACATATTGGAAATACACTTTTTGGTCCTGAGTTTTTGTACATAAATCATAAATAAAAAAGTGTATAATCAATATCCAAAGTCTAAATTGTAGTTTTAGGACAAATATAGGGATTAAAAAATAATTTTTGGCTCTTTTTTTTTCTATTTTGTTTTCAAATACTGGTTTGGTTCTTGCAGCTCTGAGGTAAACAGAAAGAACTCACAGGCTGAGGTATTGCGAATTGAGACATTTCACCACGCAGACAAACACAAAGTAGAAAACTATATTCTTGAACTTCTGCTGTGGCTTCAACGCTTGGCAATCAAAAGTAAGGTCGATGTCGGTGAAGTGAGGTCAACGCTCAAGTCCCCAGTCGACACCCCCCCGCAAAATACAGATCAGCTGCCAGAAAATGCCGAGCTACTGTTGCTAACCATTGATGAGCAAAACATGCTGCAAGATGTAATTAAGAGAACACGGATCCGCGGAATCAGTAAGAGCTTGGACTTTGACAGCCTGAAGACCATGAGGGAGAAGAACACAAGACTGACCAAGAGTAGCAGTCATTCATTGGCAAGTAGAAGCAAGGAATCGGCTTTTAATAGGATTTCATCCAAGCTTCCCCTGATTGATTTTGGCATTGACAAAGAGAGAGCTTTGGATGTGATTGACAGAGTGGACATGGTAAGATAGTATGTAAGTTTTCATGAGTGTCTTAAAAATTCATATCAAATGGGAAAGAGTAACACGTGAAGGCAGAAAACGGGGACTTCTTTGTACATATACCATATTCATGATGATGATGCGGTGTTGAGTGCTAATTTGTGGCTGCATGCACTGGTGGTATCTTTGGCTTCATAAATTTGTTCAGTTCAGTTTTGGAGAAGTAGAAGTACACTGTGTTACATGGTAGTAATGTGGAAATCATTAATATGGCACCAAAGAAAATCACTGGGATTTGGGGCTATATGTCTTGCGTGTACAAAATGTGATTGCAGTGCTCACTTTGGGTTGAGTTGAGATTTGAGTGGAGGATTATGTGCTTTATTTGTGTATACACAATTATGACAATATGAAGAAGATAGATCCGTTGCCCATCATAGTTCTGCAGAGTAAACATATTTTTCGGTAATTTGTCTCATTTAGATGTTGAAAATGTATTTTTTGGTCACTAATTTTTCTTACAAATGTTAATTATCTCGTCCTATATGTGAAGACTAAATAGTTCATATTTATAAAAAAATTAAAGACTAAATTTAATATTTAGGGATTAAATCATAATTTTAGAATAAATTCAATGGCTAAAAAATAAATTTTCCATCATTTTCATTGCATCTACCAATTTACTCCTTTTTTT
Source organism: Chamaecrista fasciculata (assembly GCA_003254925.1). Lineage (NCBI taxonomy): Eukaryota > Viridiplantae > Streptophyta > Magnoliopsida > Fabales > Fabaceae > Chamaecrista > Chamaecrista fasciculata. The sequence goes on from QANZ01047738.1 coordinate 53,614, forward strand.
TCTGTTGAGAGTTGAACCTTGTCTCTCTTTCTCTGTTTTTGTACAGCATATGATTAATAATGCAAAATTATTGAATGTATATTTATTATTTGTATGTGAATGTGTGTACACGTATATATGTTATGAAATTACTCTTGGAAAATGATCATTTTCAGATTCTTCAATGATTGAATCATGAGTAAACTTCGGTTAAAAAAAACATAAAACATCATGAGTAAACATATAAGTCGGGATTAAAGTATATAAAGTGTATTTTAAAATATGAATTACTAATTAGGGCTTGTTTGGATGGCCAATGGACATTAATTCTCCTTTATTTCCATTACCATTATAATATTGGAATTATAGTGCTTAAAATGTTGTTTGGGTGGCCATTAACCATAATCTCTATTAGTACAAAACTACAAATTCCAAGACATTACCATTAAAACCACAGCTAAACACTAAAATTACATTCCATTTTATTCCATTAACCTCTATTATATTTCATTATCAATTACTATTTTTGTTTCTATATAACTTTAGAATATCCATACAATTATTTAAACCAACTATAAGTCCATAATCAATTACATACTCTTTCTAAATAATTTCACATCTCATTATCTCTATTAATAACAAATTATTCAAACACCATTTTTATCATTCCATTTACTCAATTTATTTACTATTAAATTATCATAGATTTTTAAAATAATTTTTCCTATTTAAGATTTTCTGAATATCAGTTACTTCTCAATTATGAGTTGGAAGATGTAGTCTGGCCATTTGAAAATTCGACCAACCTCGTAATTTTGGACTACTAATATCTAAATGTAGAGTCTGCTACTATTAAAAATGTTAAAATATAATTTGACTGAATAATAAATAATTACAAGAATAGATATGAACTTTGGACAAAAGTTTGAACAACAAATAAGAAAGAAAAGACATGTCTATATTTTAATCTATCCTCGTTAACATGAACTTTTTTCCGAAAATCCTTTAAAATAGATCTTTCAGATTGATTTACCTTTTTCCAGGACAATCTGTATTTTGAAAATTACGGATTCTTTTTAAGTAATGTCTTAATAACATTAGTTTAGGTGCAAAAAATTTTAAAAAATGACCAGAAATTAAAAATTTAATTTTAAAAAAGCACATAAAAAAATACTTTTGGTCATTTAATTAAATTTTCATGCACATGAACTAGAGCTCTCTCTCTCTCTAGACACACTCTTTAAAATATTCCAAAAACAAAATTCAGACCAAGGTTTTTTCCCTCTATTGTTTAAACAGGAGGTACCTGAGTCGTGACTCGTGACTACCAATGCCATTTTGCTTTCAGTAAAACTTAAGTGACCATGAAATCCTAATCACCCAGCTTAAGCTTTTCAGCTGGATAAAACCCTTTTCTTCTTGTCTGTATATTGTGTGATGATATTTTCTGAACCTTGTCTTTTGAATTGGCGGTAATACTTTTGGCACCTGATCCTTTTTCCCTGCCATTCCTCCTGCCATAGCCAAAATAACTCAAAATCAAAGGCCTGCAGTGCAATGCAAGGATCATAAAATCCCAAACACCCCAATAAGCATGAGATAAAAACCTGAGTTGCAAAACCATGAATAACATGCCGATTGCAGCAGTGCCGCCCAAGACTGATTTTAGCAATAGCATATGTTGGGGTTTGCTTCTTGGTCTTCCTATATTTGTTTGTTTTGTTTCAACTGACAAAACCTCATTTTCCGGATTTATTTCTTCCTGTTTAATGACAATAAAATCGAAAGAAACTTTCATTTTTTATATATAACCCATAGATTAATAAAAGCATACTGGAGAAAGGATCAGATCTATACCGGAACGTGCTCCTCGGTGATATGTTCTGAGTGACACGCTTCATCACCATCTTTGCATTCAAGTTTGGGAAATTCATTTGTTAAGCAGGATTGAGTATGAGATACATCTTCAATATCGTTGGAAGAAACTACAACGTTATGGTAGGAAGAAGGGACGTCATCGGTTAGCGTACCTACAAGTCTTTCACCTCTATCACCTGCATTTTGAGTAATCACATCCACTCTCTTCTCACTGAAACGATCATCGGCATCATCATGGTATTCCATACCTAAAACTTTGGTTGAAACAGCTTGACAATCCTTGCTTAGCTTTTCACCATCACTCTCTAAATTCATAACTGTCTCCTCTTCATCTTTTGGTGCAAAGGACACGACTTCACAATCATTACGTCTTACATAATGAGTATTTTCTTCGTGTGAACACAACTTCGGGAAAGATGAGGAGAAACTTCTAGGTTCATTAACTGATATCACAGGCTTCACAGCACATTTGCCTTTCTGGTCCCATTTACAGAGTTCAGACAACAAACAAGCTTGAAATGACAGAAAATCCTCAGATTGGTGAAAAAAAGCATTAAAATACTCATTTTCCTCAAATTTCTCAACTGAAGGTAAATATCTAGCGTTGGAGGTGACATCATATGCCGCTCCCCTATATTTAGTTTGGTCTTGCAATTCAAAAGACTCATGTTTCTGGAAATTGTCCTGGGCACCAAATTGATCTCCCAAGTCGAGTGCTTCCATAGACCAATTTCTTAGAACTTCCATATTTTCGCCTATCTCAAAACATCTCCTACCATTTTCAATACTCCCTGGAGTTGAGTTTGAACCTTGAGAGCTAGCACTTTGATGAACATTTGATGTACTATTTTCTTCAGAGTCCAAGCTATCCTTCACAGGGTCAATAAGATTTGAGGTTGCCACTCGCTCTGAAGCATCTCTTCTCGCTGGCGTTCTGTCATTCTCAGAATTCCCAGTAACAGAAGTATTATTTCCTAAAAGGTCTAGATCAGAGTAATTGAAGTCCACAATGCCACTTTCTTGATCATGTTTGACTCTAGTATCTAAATGAGATGTTACAGCACTAAGACCACAATGTGAATTGCCGCAGGTAGGAGATGATGACCAAGTAAACTCAAAATCATGCTCTATATTCTCAGAGCAAGTACGCAATGATGCCATTGAACATAACAATTCCAACTCATTCTCAGGAGTTTCAACTACCAGCTGATCAAAATCTTTAGACATAAAAATACTTTTAACCATTGAAGGCACTTGAGTATCTTCCACATTGGAGTTTATCTCGGATGTGTAATCATATAAGAAATTGGTACCTAAGCCATCAGATTGAAGTTCTGGATGACTTATTTCAGTGTCATCCGACCCTTCCAAATATGTCTCATGGTCCCCAGTGGAGGCTGTAACTGAGTAACCCTACAAAAGCACCATGCTTTAGAAATAAAAGTATCAAAACAAAATGGTATAAGCTCAATACGATCCTTGAAGATATTCACTAGTAATTTAGTTATTTTTCTTAACTGAAAAAGTGAAAAGTAAAACCAAAGACAGACCTGCCTGAAAATTCCTCCCGCCTGCTTCTGTAAGTAATAACTAGGAGAATCCGCAAGGCTACTTTGAGACTGCTCTAAGTTTCTACGAATGCATCCAACCATATCCTTGGGCATAGTTATAGTATATGTAACAATATCAAAATCTGGAACCTGTCAACATTTCTTTTAAGGTTAGCAGGAACCATTAATTAGGAAATCTAAGATATGATGAGGTCAAGTAAATTATTACTATTAAGAATAGTCTTCTTACATTTATATTCTTAGCCCTTGCCTTTTTTGAGAATGAGCGGACACACATACATACTCTTCGAGTATTTCTTTTCTCAACAACATCTGATGGAGAGAAGAGGTCTATGCCAGTCAATCCCAAGATTTTGCAAATCTACATATTTAAACATGTTAAATACACAAATATCCAGTTGTTCAAGAGATTATATTTGTTTTCAATTATCAAAAGGTTAAAATCCAAATAAATAGGAGGTTTAGGACTCTGTCTACGAAAAATATGATTACTCTCTCCTTGAAATTGTCAACGGAAATGAAATATATCAATTATCATCAAAGGACTTACTTACCTTCAAAAATGAATCAACGTTAGAATAAGGCCTATATCTGCCACTGTTATTCTTCAAAAATGGCTGCTGATTTTGATATGTTATATGTCTTAACTCCATATGCTTTGCCAATAGCAACCTCCACACCATTTTTGAAACTTGATACCTACAAACCAACGAAACTACTTAAATTTAGTATAACGTCAAATTCCAATCCAAAAGTTGATCGTCCGAACTCCTCTTGGAGTTTTATTCTGATCAGCTAAAGAAAACAGATGCAGAGATTGTTTTCGAAAATGAAAAGCATCCAAAAACGAGAAGTTGAGCTCTAGACCAATGCAACAAGAGTAAGAAAGTGATTGACTAATACGTACAGCAATTCTCCGTCAGCAAGCACTTCAGATATAGCAAGCTGCTCATCTAATCGTATCTGCAGCACTTCTCCTAGCCAAATTCTCGTCTGATTCTGTAAAAGCATTAGAAAACAAAACACTAGCCATGAACTATATATTGCTGATTCCGCTTAAAAAACTAGCAAAAGAAAATCTACGCATAGAAGAAGAATCAAGCCAGACTTAAATACAACTATCGCTGAGCAGCTTCCTCTAGAAATAAATTTCAACATCACCGAAATTCGAATCCAATCAAATCGCACTTTACAAATCTATTTAGGAAATTAGAAAAGAAATGCAATCTAGCTAGCTATATATAGACGAACCTGGAGGAAGGCATCCTCGATTTCTCGAAAGCTGGATTCTGTTGAAGAAGAAGAAGGAGAAGACGACGACGGAGGTCGGCGATGATCGGAATCGTCGTCGCATCCCATAGCGCCGGCGCTTCTCACCTAAAAAAGCAATAGCGTTTATACGATATGGATTGTATGTAGAGAGAGAGAGAGAGAGTAAGACAAAGGTTATTGGTGGTAGTCTCTGGTTTGCCTTTTGATTTTGATGCTCTGAGACTAATATAACGAAAAGTAGTAAAAAGTGAAGCTCACAAAAACATTGCGATGATTCTGCTATTCCTTCCTTTTTTTTTTCTTCTATAATTCAATATTATTGACCCAAACTTTCTCTCTCTTCCTTCACTTTTTTGATTCGGCGGATGGCTGGTCAACACTATTATTAATATGAGAGGAAACTTAGTTCCTCTCGTCAATTGGTCAATAGTTTATTAAAATAGACTATTCTGTTATTTATTTATTATATATTTATTCCTTTAATTATAGAATTTGTTAAATTACTTAATGACGAGAACGTTAAATGCTTATCTAAAACTGTTAAATGCCATTTTAGCATCCTAATCACCTAAACTAATCGAACCGAACCAAATAAACACAATTAAACTGTCAACCCAGATATTTGTATTACACGTGAAGCTTCCATAAAACATAAACTATTGAAGCATTCTCAAATTTCAAAATCTAGGTGGTCTCAAATAGTTGAATATGTGGTACACAACGTGTCACATGTATACTTAATGGTCAGGTCACCAGTGTTGGTAACTGAGATAGGTTACAGGGACCAACAAGTTGACATTTGTAACTTTTGAGGAACCAAATAGTCTATTTCAAAAATGCAGAGACCAAATAATTGATAGTGTGAAAAAGTAGAGACCAGGTTTACTCTTAATATTTTTTTTTTTTGTAAATATCATGGGTGTCCTCCCACCTATCCGTGTTACGGTCTAGGCAAAGACTAATCCCATTCGGACCAGGAAACGAACAGTTAAAGCCCTCCCAACAAATGTCGACTCTAGGGCTCAAACTCAGGTCCCTCAACCTGGGGTGCAACTCGTCTACAGCAAACACACACTTAATATTATTAAGTATGTTCCCCACTTAATATTATTAAGTATGTTCCCGACTTCCCGCTCACACTCACAAGAAGAGTGTGAAATGTTCAACACAAACATTTATTAAATAAATAAATAATTTTTTAGTACATGCGCCAGTGAGAGATAGACGCGTGTCTTCCATTTGGTGGATAAACATTCATTAAATGTACTCCTTCAATTAACTATACGTATTTCCCTTTAGTTGTGGAATGAACGTGAATTCTTTGGTTTAATTAAATGAGATTTTAATTTCTTTCCCATTTATGAATATGTTGATTTTAATATAAGTATGTAACAATATTACAATTACGTCAATGCCGTGGTGGCTTTTTAAAGCTCCTCCCAACTTTAATGTCAACGAAAAATTTTAAGATATCAAATTGGTGGGTTGTAAGTTTCATATTTAACGATATAATATATATATATATATATCACTGTGAGCAAAGTTTATATTCATGTGTGGGAGCTACATTATTTTTACTGTTTTTTTTATATTTATTGAAACCGCATCAAATGTATTAATTACACTTTAAAAGTTAAATTCCTATAATTTAGGACAATTGTCCTATACTCACATGTTTTTTTTTTTAAAAAAATTGATTGAAGTAACTCGTATCAATTGAATGATATAACTAACAAATTTTGAAGCAAAAGAATTATGGATTTATCTAATAATTTTTTAAATATATGATTAAAATGTATGGAAAATTAGAAAATATATTTTTTACAAAAAAGTAAAAAAAAATACATATATTGAATTATTATTTTCCTTTTTCATTTCTAGAATGCAGTGTAGCGTTTTTCGTCTGATTGAACTATTGAAGTGTGTAAGTGCGTTAGTCATTACTCATTAGAAATCTAAAATTTGTATTTTATTCATAGAAGGCGTAACCCAAAGAGTAGCCGCAAAAGGTCCAATCAACGATATCTCAATTGCATCATTCCACGGCTTTTTTTTAAGAAAAAAAAAAAACATTATTTCAATTCTTTAGAATTTAGAGTAAGACAAATTATATACTCTTTTGTCTTTTTCGTTTTGATATATTTGTTTTTGTCTTTGATTTCACTTCAAAAAAAGATGGGGCCTGAAGGCCTCATGATGTGAGCGTTGTATACAACAGCCACGCCTAAGACTTGAGTGCCACTTAATAATACATTGGCTTGCGACTATGATATTCGAGGATGTTAACATAAGTTTGAAAAAACAAGTAAAGAAAAAAAATAATATTCGAATTAGAAAATATGATTCACCAAAATAGGACACTTGTTAGTATTTTTTTCCCCAAAAAGTATTCAATCCGACAAGTCAATGACTAATTCTCTATGGATTTATGCTCTATTTAAGGATTTGTCGTTGGCCAATTGATTACTACATATACAAGGCGGAATTCCAACCCTCAACCTTGCTTAAGCGACCTAGTGAGCTCGACCACTAGGCCAACCAAATTTGGTTAAAGAGTAAAGAAAAAAAATAATATTCGAATTAGAAAATATGATTCACCAAAATAGGACACTTGTTAGTATTTTTTTTCCTAAAAAGTAGTCCCAGCTCGACAGGTCAATGACTAATTCTCTACGGATCTATGCTCTATTTAAGGATTTGTCGTTGGCCAATTGATTACTACATATATAAGGCGGAATTCGAATCCCCAACCTTGCTTAAACGACCTAGTGAGCTCGACCACTAGGTCAACCAAACTTAATTAAAGAGAAAAAATGGAGCTATGACACTTGTTAGTATTTATGGCAAGCAAAGTAAGAACGTGGAAACAAGGAATGTTCACAAAACCAGGCATTCCAATACCATACGAATTCAATTCAATACTAATAGTATTAAGTGTCCCTTTCTAAAATTAACACGACACATATTATTACCTTTCTCTTTGGGGGTGTTCTTTCTTTTTTGGTTAGGCCAGCTCAAACATTACTTTAATAAAAAAAAAAAATCTAACATTACTTCATTTTCTTTACAAATATTTTTGGACAAAACTCGAAGGAATGTGTATTTCTTTCCTTTAAGCAAGATGGATCGAACCGATAAAAGTTACTTAATAATTGGGCCAGGCCCATAAAGAGTTGGCTAACGAGGGACCCAGGCCCAGTAGGCTTAATCCTCAGAAGCCCGGCTTCGGGTTCAGCATCTATCAGACTCTCGATTTTTATTTTTATTTTTATTTTTTTTGCTTTATTTATTAAAAATGACATGGGGAAATCACTTTCTATCAATCATGAATGAAGAAGACGTAAGATTTTATTAATCTTCAGATGAAGATTCGCATAACATAAAAGATAGGGTAAATTACACTTTGGTACCCTGTGGTTTGAACCTATTTCACTTTAGTATCCTGTGGTTTGAAACTTGACACTTTGGTACCCTGTGGTATTCTCCATTAACACTTTGGTACCCTTTGGAGCTATTTTGTAATTTTAACCATAATAAAATTTACAAAAATTACATATTGACCCCAAAATAATTTTAAATTTTTCATTTTAGTCCTTGTATAATATGTATCCAGGGACCTATTTGTAATTTTTTGAAAATTTTTTGGGGTCAATATGTAATTTTTGCAAAATTTGTTATGGTTAAAATTACAAAATAGCTCCAAAGGGTACCAAAGTGTTAATGGAGAATACCACAGGGTACCAAAGTGTCAAGTTTCAAACCACAGGGTACCAAAGTGAAATAGGGTCAAACCACAGGGTACCAAAGTGTAATTTACCCTAAGAGATATGAAATCATTCAGCATTGAGAATTTTCTTTGGGCACAAAACAGCTGTTCATTCCTGTTATAGAATCAATTCAGGGATTCCATGATTAAAATAATCACAAGAGAAAAAAAAGTAAGTCAAGAATGAATTTGATAAAAAAAATTCAGTTACCTTGTAAAAGGTAATTCATCTATAAATATTTTTTTGATTACATAAATTATTTTATTAATCAATTATTATATCATAACTTATCTTTCATCCAAAGAATTTTATAATTGAGCTCCTTCAAATCAAAATTCACAAAAAAATATGTGCGCATGAGTACAACCTAGAGATGAATAGTGCTGCACCAGATTCACCACCTTCCACAACAAGTCAACAATGACAGGTGAAAAGACAAAAGAAATAAAAAATAAAAAAATAGAAAAAAAAATAAAATGAAGAAAAAAAAAAAGAACTGTTTTGATATCTTTGTGGCTTCAGTGAATAGTGAGTGACCATACAAACGACCCAACCAGATGGGTGATAGCTAGAAGCTGACAAATCACAAGAGCCACCACCACAACACTACACTTAACAGATTCGCCTCGTTTGGCTACACTTTCATCTCATGACTCATGACTTGAGATATCAATGGCAGTACTAATATCACTGTCTGTCAATTTTTTTTTCTTCTGTTTTTCTATGTTATTTTCTCACCTTTGGTCATGGGAGTAGGTGAACACTGAAGTGAAGAGTGAAGTAGAAGAAAGAGTCTTCCTTCCTTCCCAATTCCCATGTCATGATGTTCCATTATTATTATTAGAATTAGTTTTCTTCACTCGAAATTGCATTGGCACAACATGGTAATGATAATACAGCTGGAACAATGTTTGGTGCCAACATTGTATTTTTACTCTGTCGTATTTGTTTGCTCCTTCTTGGTATTGTTCAAAAGAAGCAAAAGGGACATACCACTGCGTTGGTTATTTCCTGCTTTTTTCAAACTTGGGTTATGGTGTGATAAAGAAAGAACATGAGCCCAATGAAACACCCACCTCCTTCTTTCTTTCTTTCCTCTGCTCTTTTTTTCCCTCCTCTCTTCTTTTGATGCCCTTTTTGACTGCAAAAGTGAGAATCCCATTTGAATGCCATATCAGAGAGACAGAACAGACAGATAGAGAGAGAGAGTGTGTGTGGGGGGGTCCTCTCTGACTGTGAGAAGTGAGAACTTTCTTTTCTTTTCTTTCTTTCTTGCTCATCAGGCAAACCCATCACTTTTTTTAAAAAAATAATTTCTACCCAAAAAATGTAAATGACCAATTCATTCTATTATCCCATCCAATTCCATATTTGATTTGTGTCTGTACAGTACAAGTTATTCATCACTCTTCATTCCCACCAGTCCGTTTGAATCCCTCCCATTTTTTTTTCTCTATTCCCTATACCCTCTCTCTATCCACAACAAAAGCTATCAAAAGAATAATAATATCTCTCATCACATGCCACTGCGTTAATCTCTTTAAGACAGATGTGACAATCCCGCTCCCCAATAAAAAATAAACAGCTCCATCCATTCTCTTTGCTAAATGGCTATGAGAAAAATTTAGCCATTGACAAGACTTCCAAATCTTGGGTTTAGTTAATCACCAATATCTATGCTGCTCCTTCTGCTTCTAGGGATGATGTTGAGACCTTGATTTTTAGTATGCCAAAATTGGTCTCTGTTTTCAATTCCATTAATAGAGTAGTCTCTTTCTGTGCAGGCATATGATAAGATATGATATCACTTGTCATCTACAAAGATTTTGTGTATGAAATCCCTAAACCTTTTGGAGTATAGCTTGGGATCAACGGCTGAGATGGAGATGGGATCCACTTGTAGTGACTTGTAAGCATGTTCAAGTTTCTTGCTAATATCATAGTCTTGAAGAATGTCAATGATGCCAAAGTAGAGGATCACGTCAAAGATCTCACCACCACCACCCCCTTCTGAAGAAGATGGCGTTGAACTTGAATTGCTACTACTTCCAGCACTCGTGTGCTGATCTAATAATCCACTCTTACTAACCCTCTCCGCTCTTGCAGGCACGTTAGTACCCAAACGGATTAGTGGTCCCCTGCAATATAAAGAATATATACAATTAATGGATCTTTCTATATTTGCATACTTCATATTTATACCACATATCAGGAAAGAGGGTTTGCCATAAATTTCAATTTTCATGACTGATCATCACTCCAAGTGTGAACTTGATACAGGAGCCGTGTTCTACTTAATTTTTTTCAAAAAAGTTCACTAATTATATTAAAAAGAGTAAACATATAAATGGACCTTCAAAAAATCTAAAATTCACAATTCAATCCCTAAAAAAATAGTTATATTTTTATAGACCAAATTATATATTTACTCCATTGAAGACATACTACTGTCACAACTCAAATAATATCAACTTAGCTTCCGAGTCATATCCTGTCAATTATCACAAGCTCCATCAAATCACTGATAGCTTCCAATTGTCTTACAATGAAAGCCTAAGCCCTTATCAGGAAGTTTGATATGACCCCACAGGCACAATCAAGAAAACTGCCTCCAAACCAAACTTGCCACGATGACTCTAGAGTCATTTCGGTGCATCTCAAACCAACAAGTTCATGTTCAAAACAGATATAACTAAAATGCGACTCCCATGTTATTGAAAGACAAGATCAAAGAAAAGACAGATAGATACATAGTGCTCATCCACCGACCAGTAGTGTTTTTGTTTGTTCACAACTTGTGTGGTCGTGTCCTTTTGGCTATTATTTGCATGTGCATGTGCCACATTGATATTTTAAGATGCTCCTGTTTTATTGTATACCTGGGTCCATTCCATACGCACTAAAGCGGCACATGCATACAAGATTACAAGTTAAAGGGATTGCCGTCAATGGAGTCCAAAGGATTGAAAGACAAAACTGCTATTAATATTATAACCATCTTAAATCTAGCAACTCCCGACTTGGTCAAACTTCAAGAAATCCAGAAACTTCGAGTGAATAATGGGTTGGAACTTCCATAACATTTTTAGGTCATAATTCCATCTAAGTGCATAATTTTCTTCATCATCTATTAACTTCATATATAGCAATTTTATAAATTCCACGCATACAACACCGAGCACTCTCAGATACGAATAAAGAGAAAAAGACATACCGGCCTATAGGTATCCACTTCATATCCTGCATCTCATCGTGATCCAAATCCCTCTTACCTGATAGATCCATAACAAAACAAAATATTTAATTTCATGTCTCTTGGAAGTTTCAATCAATTTATCATAACAAAAGGGAACAACAAGTCACATACATACAGACATACCTGAACGCAAATAATTTGGCGAGCTTTTCAGTTCATCAACTGAGGAGTCATCACGAAAATGAAGACCAATCAGAAGACTGTAATCCATGATTCCCTCTCCTTCCAAGAATTCACAGTCTCTATCAAGTTGCCTGAGTATTTATAGAAGAAGCCATTGCATAAAACCACCAAGTCTAATAAAAGAAAAGCACAAAAAAGCATGGGAAGTTGAAATCATATGGCAGATTGTGTACCATTTAAGCTCTTGAAACCAAGATTCTTCCAGCCGAAACACATAATTGAGATCAAGGTCTTTGAGAGTGGTAGTTTCATCAATCTCCTCCCGGGGCTTATCAGTAGTACGACCATAAGAGGAACCTTTAAGGTCAAACCGCTTATGGATTCGATACTCCGAGCAAAACACATTCCCCATTACTATAAATCGGGTCTGAATCATCACAGAATTAACAAGTGTTCATTAAAAAGGTACACACAAGCAAGCAGCTGAGAAGTGAATCAATATTTTGCTGCAAAAGTTATAACTAATGATATATATATATATACCTTCTGACCTCCAACAGGTTTAACACAATGAACACCAAGGAATTTTGTCACGAGGGAGTTCTTGTGTTGACAAACATGTTGGTAGTAATTTGGAAGCATCCTGATGAGCACCTGACATGGCCACCAACTATTATGGAATACTCAAAAAGCATAGTGACCGAAGCTCATTTTCTGAAAATGAAATTTTACCTTACTCAATACTGCCTATAATTTTCACACACACACACACACACACACATATATATATATATATATATATATAAAGTAAGGCATTCATTCCAAGTGTAGAGGCTAGCAACTATATACTAACCTTGACTTCTGACTTCTTCACGGTTTTAATGATAAACCGGTCGTCTTGCGTAAGGTAAAAGAAGCTTCCGCTTTTGCCAGGAGAAGACATCTCTCTCAGTGTGTCACTTCCACAAATAGCAAGCATATAATCCGCCGGATCAATTGCAAATAAATCCCTTAGATGTCTAAATAATGCCCACAGATATAGGAAAAATTAGCGGCCAGCAAAGCTTTCCATGCTTAAAGAAATGAAAAAAACATATATGCAAGAAAATTTAAGATAACTCATAGATTTCTTTCACACCTGAACACCATGGGACAGTAGTCTTTCCACCTGAAATCCACCGACTGATGTGGAGGGGTAAACTTGGATCCTTCTGGTGGAAATCTTGTCCAGAACTTTTCCTTTGGATCAAAATCTCCTGGTCTAAGCTCCCGTAGAACCGAAGCATGCTTCCCCACAGAGTATCTAAGATGACAAAAGAAACAAAAAACAAATAGAATAAACCCAAAGAAACTCTAAGCAAGTAAGCAAAACCAGCAGAAGCAAGCGGGAACGAGCGCTATAATACCTTATACCAAGCTGAAGATTAAGCATCAAATCGTAGTTCTTATGGCCTTTTGAAATGGTTTGACCAGGTTTCTTGATCTCACCATCGGCTGACCAACAAGGACTTCTCTGAAACTGTCCAGCAGTAGTAGGTTCTCCTCCGTTTTCAGACTCACTGCCATCTCTGTAAAACATGGATGCCTCCACATTGTCGACAATATCACAAGTAATATCCCCAGCTTCTCCATCAAGCTCCCAAATGCAAATCCGAGGAAAACTCACACTCTTAGACCCATCCACCGAAGACCTCTTCTGAATGCTGTTCTTCTGATCTTCATTCTTGAACTCTTTCCCCCAATTCCCAGCAGACGAGCTTCCATCTGACCATATAAACACTCCTTTCCCCTTGGGCACACCATTCTCCCAAAACCCTTCGTATCGATTCCCATTCGCCCACATTAAAACCCCTTTCCCTGAGATCGCGCCATTCTTCCACTCACCTACATATTCATTCCCGTTCTTCCACATGTACCTCCCTTCTCCATCCTGCAAATTGCACCTCCACGAGCCCTCGTATACATCCCCATTGGCATAGCACTTCTCGCCGAATCCATGCTTCCGATCGGCCATCCATGACCCGCGATACATGTCGCCGACCACACCAATGAATGACCCGAACCCGTCCATCCGACCCGACTTGAATTCGCCCTCGTAGGTAGCTCCCGACGGCCACGAAAACCTCCCCTTCCCGGAGGCTTTCCCTTTCTTCCATTCGCCTTCGTACATGCACCCATCGGACCAGAGATATTTCCCCGTTCCGTGAGGCACATTCCCTAATAGAGTTCCGGTGTAGAGGTCTCCGTTCGGGAGAGACTTCTCTACGGCGGCGGCGGCGGGGGAAGAGACGGTGGGCGTCACGCGGCGGGAACCGGCGGGGATTCGTGGCCGGCCGACCACTGAACACGGAGGTGGGACCACTAGCTCGATTTTTTCCTTCTCCTTTTCTTCTTCGGATTTCTTCTTCTTCGCCGCGTTCGCTGTACTGGTAATGTCTTGCTCAGAAGGGAGAGTGAGAAGCGTCTGTTGCATCATTTCCGGTCAGAGAGTCGCCGGGAAATATAACGTCGTCGGCGTCATTTTCCGGTGGGAATCAAGGGTTTCCGATGAGCAGAAGCTTGTGGATTGGAATGATAATAATAATAAGAATAAGAACAAGAATAATAACAAACCTCTCAATGCAATTGCAATGGCGCTTGCTGGCACATCAATGATATTATTAGCTGCCACTGTTACTTTGGAGAATGCGAGTGAGTAAGAGAGAGAGAGAGAAGAGAGAAGAGAATCCTACAAACAAAGACAAGAAAGAAGCAGAGAAGAGAGAGAAAGCGAGGAGAAGAACAGTGATTTTGGAAAAAAAGAAAAAATAAATAAATAATTTAAGAGAGAGTGATGAGTGGGGTCAGGTGGGACCCACAGTGGGCCCAATGGGCTCTTCCACATAGCGAGGCGCAAGTGGTGAGAGTGGTGGGTGGTATGTACTGTACTCTCTCTGTGTGTTAGTGTATATATGTGCCACCCACTTATTAATTCGAAATCACTAAAATGCCCATACGTTTTTATTAATAATTAATAATAATAATAATATACCACGTGATTATTTTTTTTCTTTATGTTTGGTCACTAACCAACATTTTTATTTTTACGAGACTTTGATAGCATTACGTGTATAATTTACAAAATGGAATGATGACGGTACCTAATTTTTGTATGTGTGTGTTGAGAGCTTCAAAACTCATAGGGATCTCCGTGTATTTGTGAATTTGGCAATTGGCACCCCCACACAACACAACACACATTTTTTTCTTTTTCTTTTTTTTGCCAGTACACACATATTTTTCTTCATTGGTGTGGAATCCATCAAAGTCAAAATCCGAGAACTTGTTTTATTAATATATATGATATATGATGATATGATATGATATGATGAGGTGGCACTGGCATCCAAGCAATGGTATCAATATTACTAGAACATAATCGTTAAATGAATTTAAAAAAAATGTTTAGGTTATAGGTTGATAGATAATTAAATATATATTAGAGTGTATTTTTAGTCTCATAATTTTGATAAAGGTCTCAATTTGGTTCCATAAATTCTTTTGTTGCAATTTTGGTCACATAACTTTGACAAATGTCTCAATTTGCTCCCATAACTTTTGAAAATGTCTTAAGCTGATTTTCATCCATTATCTGCCGTTAAATTCACTCCACTCATATTTGTCAGTTGTCACGTCATCATTCAACTCAGTATGTCAGATCATCTTTAACGGTAAAAAATGGATGAAAATCAATTTGAGACAAACGATTGGACGTTTTCATAAGTTATGGGACCAAAATTACAACAAAAAAAGTTATGAGACCAAATTGAGACTTTTGCCAAAGTTATGGGACCAAAATTGAAACAAAAAAAGTTATGGTACCAAATTGAGACATTTTCTAAAATTATGGGACCAAAAGTACACTTTAATATTAGATATAAAACCATGATAATAATGTAATAAATAATAAACAATAAAATTAAAACAATTTTTTAAAAATTGGCCTGGTTTGATATTGTAGACATAGTAGTTGTATTTTTAATTTTGACTATTTATTTCTGATTTAATTTTTAAAACGATTTTTAATAATAAGCCAACTCATCTCTCCACCAATAATGATCAAATTGTCCATTCTAGCATGATGCAAACAATATTGTCCATTCTATATACTTGTAAGTTGTAACTTTCTTTTTTGTTTTTTTAGCTTGATCATATATAGAATGAACGTTACAAACTCTTATCCCATTTTGCTGGTTGTACGTAGTACTATAATTCAATTCTCGAAAACTTTAATTAGAATTGGTGATGGTATCAACAGCTTCATTATCATCAAAACATATTATAATTTATTGTCAGACTTTTTTGGTGATAATGCAAATATGCAATGCAACCTTTTGTAGAGCTGGAAACGTAGGTAGGGCGAGGAAGCTAAGAGGTGGTGTGGTGGGCATCACGTATGTGTATGTATGTATGTATGTATGTATGTATGCCCTTTCATTCATTCCAAATACCATTTTATTTTCATGGTCATGGTGTGATGGGACGATTTTTTTTTATAACAAAAAATGATGATAAGAAAAATTGAAAAAATTCGGCTGAAGAGTAGGCAAGTTAGAGATATCTACCATAATAGGCCCATACTTAACTTTTTCTCCATCTTTATTTGATGGAGCAATTAGTCACTAAATCTTCAGTCTTATCTTAAAAGATACAAAATTAGAAAAATTGCATCTAAACATGGTAAAATAGTAAAATATAGAAGAGTTAATGATCCTGATAGCAGCTGTTGATGACACCTGGCGGCTGGGACGGTTCCAAATCCTCTTATTATGAAACTTCCAAATGACATCTAGCATCACAAGAATGGAGATCATGATGAGATGATATGGTAATGCTACTAAAAATGAAATCTAATTTCTTTCTACACTCTAAAGAATAAAAAAAAATATAGAGTAAACTAGTAATTTGATCCATGAAAAATTAAAATCTAGGAAGCATAGACGACACGGACACGGACACAATGACACGTTAAACTGTCAAAATTACGCGACACGACACGTCATATATTTATATATATAAATAATTAAATATTCATAATTTTTAAAGAAAAATTTAAAAATTACAAGTTTTATTCATAATATATGTTATATGTATTATTATTTTCTCTTATATGTCATGTTAAAGTCACAAAAAATTGATTTATATTTTAAAATTTATGAATATGTGTCGTGTCGGTGTCGTTCGGGTGTCGGACACCGACACATGTCCGACACGGCGACACGCCCTCAAAATGAAGTGTCCATGCTTCTTAGATTAAAATACATATTGTTTAGTCTCTAAAAAATTAAAAAGTATACTATTTGGTTCTTTCAAATATTAACAAATATACAATTTGATTCTTTCAGGAATTAAACAGTATAATTTGACTTTTAAACAAAGTTATTAGCTCAGTGATTTTTCGAGGATTAAATTATTAATTTACTAAAAAAAACACATAGGTAAAAGTATCTTTCTTATCCTCAAACTTTATATCAACTTTCAATTTCGTTTCTAATATTTTATATTTTGATCGATTTTTTCCTTTACTTATTTTAGCTAAATATTAACAACATATTATATTTTACGTGACAAATGATATGTAATGTAAAATTGCTAGAAAAAAATTGCTCAAATTCTAATTCATATTGAAAAATATAATGAAATACATCGTTAATTTATTGAAAGAAGTTAGTTAAAAAATAAAATTTACTAAAATATAAAATATTATGAACAAAATTGATAACAAAAAAATATTATGAATGAAATTGAAAATTGATATAAAATTTGACAAAAAAAAGAAGTATTTTTACTAAAAACATATGATTTGATCCGTGTATTTATGTTAAGAGTCAACTATTTAATGACTCAAATATATGATTCACTCCCGAAGATATTACAAATTTCAACCTTTTGGTCTTTGTATCATATTCAAGGATAAAAAATATAAATTTGGTCTTATAATTGTTGTTTAGTTTCTAATTTGGTCTTGTATCTTTTTTGTTATAGTTTTAGTCTTATATCTTTTAGTCAAGTTGCAGAGTTAGTCTCATATTTTTGTAAAATGATCAACTATTAAAAATATGAGACTACTTCTAAACCAAACCCAAAGATATAGGACCATTTCTGTAATTTAACCCAAATATGTGAGACTAAATTTGTAACAAAAAAATATGCGACTAAATTGAAAACTGAGCAAAATAGATGAGACCAAATTTACACTTTAGCCTAAATTTAATGACTAAAAAATATAAATTTAGACATCAAATCATTGAGAATTATAACTTTTTATAATGAAATTATGTATTTTAATCATTTAAAAATTAATTTTTTTAAATTGATAAAATTTGAGGGACCACATAATTGGTTATTTCAAAAATAAAAAAATGAAAAAAGAAAAAAAAAAGTGAGCATTGGGGTTAGCGAAAGGCAAGAGGAGGAGGACAGGGCTAGCAGAGCTTAGGTAGGTCGTCTCCCCAAAACTCAAAAACTGAAAAAGTGAGAGATCAAATAAATGGCACAATGCCACAACAACAAATAACAAACAACAACCATTTCATTATACTGACTCTCTCCAACTTTTCTTTTCTAGTACACATTCAGTACTACACAATAATACGTTGTTACATTTCAAAACCAAATAAAGTGGAATCAACGTTTTTAGCAAGAAAATTTATAACAACAACAACAAAATTAAAAAAGACCAAGAAAATATGGTTGCTAATTTGCTATATTTGATCTGATTCTGGTCAGTTTCCACCACACCACACAATGCACAGAGTAGAGACTAGAGAGTAGGTTTTGTCTCCAACCAAACACGCCCCAAAGTCCTGGTCAAATAAATTGCACCAACTGATGCTTTTTGCGACAGAAAACAATTTCTTGCACATGCTTCTTCCTTATTTCTTCACCTTTAAAATTAATTATGTGAATTATGTGATATGTCTAACCTTGTTGACATCAAATATTATAACAACTTTGCTTTTGTTTTTATTCATTTTTTTATTAAATTATTTTAGGTCAAATTCTTATTTTAGATTTTTTTTGAATTAATTTATTTTATATTGATCTTACATATTTTTATAATTTTTTTAACTATTGGATGTAACTATCTCTTATTTCGAATTCAAATGTTATGAATTTAAAATAAATAATGTTAAATTAAATCTCACAAGTAAATTAATTATTTTATAGTTAAACAAATAAAATTAGTCATATTTTTTTTTTCCAAATTTAAATACAAGTTCATAATTATGTGTTATTTTTTTTTATATTTAATTGAAATTGTCAAAAAATAAAGTAAAATTCCATTTCGATAGTGAATTTGAGACTAAGAATAGAAAATCATAATCAATTTAAAATAAACAAAACATTTTAAACTAATTTAAAATCAATCCCATGAGGATCAACGTGAATATTTTGACCAATGTTAATCATATTTTCATTCATCAACTTAAATTAAGAATAATTTGTGTAAATTTAAATGTTAATAGTGGTATATGCAAATTTTGGAACAATAATAATAATAATATTATTAATATAAATACACAATATTTTTTGGCCGAAAAAAAACTCAAAATATTTATGCCTGATATGTGTGTGTCAAACAGAGCTACTACTTGTAACACATTTAAAAGAAAACAAATTCTGTTCTCATTAGTCAGTAACTAATCCACTGTGGAGGACACAATAAATATATCTACAAGCGTTTTCGATGGGTTTAGTATGTATGGTACAAAAAAAAAAAAAATACCCAATGGGTGCATTGAAATTTTATTATTATTTTTTTGGGGTTCTTTAGGAGTGGGAAGTTAATAAAAAAAAAAGAATTATAGTGAATATTTATTTTTATATACGAAATGTAAATATTCTAAAATTTATATGTTGTAACAATTTAAATTAGTAAAGATGAAAAATTAAATATTTTATACACGTTAAAATAATTTAATAACTCATTTATATTTATAATTTATATTTTGGTTTTTTAATCTAAATCAAAATAAAAAAAATTAATAAGATTAATAATATAAAATAATTTTAATACTTGTTCAAACTTAAATCCAATAATTAAAAAATATAATAATCTATTTCCATTTCTATCCTAGTTTACTGAGAAGCAATGTGTCCATAATATTAGGTCATTGGCTACTTTGAGGAGGAACTAAATATTAAAAACGAAAAAAAGAAAAGCATGTCATAGCCATAGATAGGTCCTCATTTTGGGTCAATGATTCCTGGGCCAAGGGGTGGTGGACCCATAGACAAAGAATCAAGATCAAATCTTCAGTATGCATCATTTTGTGACCCAAAATAAAATATGGCAACTACGGCATTTTTTATAAGAGGTTTTGCAGTCACATGGGAAGTTCGTAACACCAAGATAAGGAAATTGGGCCCAACCCCATCATTAAGCCATGGTATAAATAATCCAACAAGAAAGCCATAATAAACTCTTCTTCCTTCTGTAATCTAGTTTTCATTTATTCAACCTCACAAAATCTTCAAGAAGCAGGAGCTGAACTTCATGAAGAATATGCATATACATTTAGTGGGATGAGGGTATTTATTATAAAAATAAAAATAAAAATAATGATGAAGAATGAGATGCTGATAGTACAAATGTGTATTCAACTCCATCCAATGTCCAATTCCTCAATATGGAGCAATGAACAAATGCCATGTTTAATGCACCCTCCCTGTGAATTACCTAGAGAGAAAAGATGTGAGATTATAAGGTTATTTTTGGCAATCAATAGGGAAAAGAATGGAAAGAAAGGAAAAGGAGTGAAAGAGAGTGATAGGAAACGGAAAGGGAACTCTCCATATTCTTTTTTTTTTTCTCTGTTTCGATATTAATACATTTTCTAGAATTTCTTAAATCTGTGAGGGATAAAGACAATGAAGTATACAGTATTACCACATTTTGTTTTTTTTTTTTTTTTT
>QANZ01047738.1:74586-111520 GCA_003254925.1 Chamaecrista fasciculata
AAAAAAAAAAAAAAAACTATTGTCTAGTTATAAATTTTCTCCTTGAAATATAAAATATAGCAAATACCCCTTTGAACTCTTACAATCTTGTTTTAACTCTAATTTCACACATAATTCTCACATTTTATTTGTATATATACATATTTAATTGTGTTTAAAATTTTTATTCTTTATTAAAAAGTTCAGAAAAAAAATAATTCAAAGATGTTAAAATTTAAAAGATTGTAAAAATTCAAGGGATTATTTGCTAAATTTTAAAGTTAAAAGAGTTATTTGCAACTAGACCATAGTTGGAGGAGGGGATTTACTAAGTTTGATAATTGAATGGGTTATTTGCAAGTTGCAAGTAAGCCATAGTTATAATTTTTTTTTTTTGGCAAAAGTACTAATTTTGTCCTCAAACTTTACATCAACTGTCAATTTAGTCCCCAATCTTTTTTGGCTATCAATTTCGTCCCCAATCTTTCACATTTTCGTCAATTTTATCATTTAACTAACTTCTTTAATAAATTAACGACAGACTGCATCATGCTTTTCAATCTGAGTTAGGATTTGAGTTTCTTTATCTATCAATTTTACATTATATATCGTTAGTCACATAGATTCTGTCGTTAATATTTAGCTAAAGTAAGAGCAAATGATATAATGGACGAAAATGTGAAAGATGGGGACGAAATTGACAACAAAAAAAGATTGGAAACGAAATTGACAGCAGGTGTAAAGTTTCGAGACGAAATGTGTGCTTTTGCCTTTTTTAAAAAAGGATTAGACTGTAGTTAGAGGGGACTATACATTTTTCTGAGATTTTCAACTCTAGAAAGAAACATACCCTAAGAGGTTGAAGGTGAATCAAGATCACTATCATTTGGAAGTTGACCAAAGATGTCAGGGCAGGATTCCCAGATTCCCTTGTCCTTGGCCTCCCAGTATCCCCCAGCATAACGGTAACTGCTACTGTCCTTGTCTTTTACAAACCACCTTGGCTTCCAACCCTTCTCTTGCTGCTTCCTTGCCTGGTTAATCACTAATTACTTACAACAGTCCCTCTTTCATTAATTAATAAGCAAATCATTGAATTTGTGAAGAAAACAAATCATACCTGACGTTGTTTCTGTTCCAACCGCAACTTCTCATTAGTGGCAGTTTCATACTCTCCATTCTCCAAATACCTTTGATCAGGCCTCAGTCTCGAATCTGTTGGTGGCAACTTCTCCTGTTTGTTAACTCTAATGTCACAACACAAAACTCAACAACTAACAACATATTGAGAGGCAGAAACATAGAAAGCATGTTAACCCCATTAAAAATCCACTAGTGAATAATTCAATAAATTGGAAATTGCATCCCTTAGTTTCTGCATCCAGAAAAAAATTGTTCTTTCTATCTATTTCATTTGTCATTTGACACTGCCCATTGGGTTTGGATCAGTTGGAAATAGTTCAGGATAAAATTCAGAAAATTTTAATAAATTAATACTTCTGTTCCACACCTACAATCTTATATATTCCATATTTATTTTCAACTTATTAATGTTATTTTATTAGAGATTTATGAACTTTACTCTAAATTAACTTGAACGGATCTAAATATTCGTTCATTCATGCATAAATGATTTGATTTCATCTGTCAAGTTTGTATGTAAATAATGGAGAGAGAAAAGCAATGGGTAGGTGAAAGATGAAACAAAGCTATTAAAGATGGGATGGATCAAAGGATATATTCCTAAAATAGGAAAATTGATGGAGCTAATTTCAAATGCAAAAGATTTTTGCAAGTGACTCCAAATTGAATGAGTATTTTTGCAGTCTAAAATAATAATAAAACTTACCTGAAGTCCAGGTGTTATTTCGTTTAACGTGATAGCAAACTCTGTAAGATTATATTTTGTAGGATGCATGGCTGGCTCGCTTCGCTTCCATAGTAGGCTTGGTTTTGACGACCTACTAGACTCTTTTCCCTTCTCAGGATTGTCAAAAATTACATAATGCAAACTCTCATCCCATTTCCCAGACAGAGTTGCTACTGTTTTACCATTCTTATCTTCCACCACACCATGCACCTGCATCAGTACTTGAATTACACAGCATGACAGAGCACTCAGTAGATCATTTCTTCTTTCTCCCAAAACCTCCAAATTTAATAGTCTCTTACATCAAATTTATGGTATTTTTAGAAGTCAATAATCACAAGTAGAGAAAAGGCAAGGATTTTTTAGGCTAAAGTGGCAATATGGAGAAAACTAAATCCTAAAAAAATTCCCACAAAAAAGCTTTTCCCCTCATAATCCTGATGGAAAATATGATATTTTTTTGGTTATTTAAAGGTAATTTTTCAAGTTTTTCTGCACTAAATGGCACGTGTCATGTACAAAATAACCTTAGCTATGTGTCAGTTGTGGCCTGACCTCGACGAGGATGGATCAGCTAAAGTTAGTTTTAAGTAAAGTTGATAAAGTTCTAATATAATAATATATTTGACCCTACATTATTGCATTGGTACCCCACTTTTCTTCATATTTATTTCCACTTAATAATATTATATTAGAACTTTACAAACTTCACCTAAAACTAACTTTAGCTAATCCACTTTCGACCTCGACTATGGGTCTGCCAGACTTCAACTATGGGATAGCCAATGTCAACCTACACACAGTATGTCTCCTCAAATATAGTGAAAAAAAAATTTAAGAAAGTGCCTTTAAAAAACATACAAAAGAAAATATCATTTTCCCATCACATCTAGAGTAGGGGAAAAACTTTTTTGAGTTTTTTTTTCCCATATTGCCACTTTAGTAAAAAAAAAATCAAAGGCAAAAGTAGTACAAGCCACTACAAAGTGATGGAGGGAGAGTGAGTGTATAACAACATATGAATATGGAGCTGCTGCTACTTTAGATGTAGTTCTCGTCAAAACCAGCATTCAGTGGCACATCTCCTCAGAAAAATCCAACGGTTTTAAACTTTTCTTGATTCCCCACATAAAAAGCAATAGAAAAAGAAAGAAAGGGTACCTGGTGAGGGTTTCGATCCATGATGGACTGCTCCTTAAATTTAAGCTTACATGAATATGCACGATTCCCTTCTATGCGCATTGTACCATAATGGTCACAGTATAGTTTTCCTAAAATGAGGTTGTAAATGGATGTCGTTACCTGATTATATAGAATATTAACCAATCAGACATCTTGAAAGATATTGGTAGTTACTACAACAACTACTATTACTATTACAAAATAGTTAGCACACATTATATTCTCACTTTGACGAGTGCTAAGTTCCATGCATCTATCTTTACAAGGGGTTTACTTAAATATATTTCACCATGAAAATACCTTACTCCAGTGAAAGACTTCTCCATCATCAAACTCGAGAGTCAATATACCAACAGGATCAAGCTGAATTGAACGACCTCGGAATTTACTTTTTAAATTGCTGTCGCCCCAAAATTTCCAGCCACCGCCCTCACAATGGCATGCAACAACCATGGGATGATGACTGACCTATCTCAACAATGGTATCAAATTCAAACATACAAAATTGCTCAATCTTTTCATTTTCTTTTTCCTTTTTTTTTTTGTGGTTTTTGGGGATTAGATATATGTTAACTGTCTACAAAAATATCACAATATATACGATACCTTCTCTGATATAAAGCGAATGCCTCTATCAGGAAAATCTGCCTCATAAGTCTCACCCAACAGTGGATTAAATGGTTTACAACTTCTCCCGGCAGTGCTAGCATACCCTGAAACTGCAAATGCAGCCACATGTAGTATCCTCAAAAGACTATCACCCTGTGTATAAAATAATAGAAAATACCATGGATCGATGTCACTGTCAGAAATAATGCATCAATGCTGGAAACTTTGGGCCAAAACCAATTTTTTTTAGAAAATTTACTTTTTAGTCCTTAATTGGTCTCAAAATGATGATTTTAGTCCTTAAATATTAAAAATACACCTTTACGTTCTTGATTCATTCACAAACCTTGACTATTAATTCCCTTAGACCTTATATGTGAGAACTTAATAGTTATGGTTGTAAGAAAATCTTGCACTAAAAAACGTATTTCCAATATCCAAAGAATAAATCATAGTTTTGAGACAAATTAAGACCAAAATCATATAGTAAATATTAAAACAGAACAGAAACTAACCTTTTGACCCCATACAAATGCTCGGTCCAGAAGGTAAGAATACTCCATGTCTTCGCAACATTTCTGTAATGAGGAGATGGGCTCATTGAAATAAACTGGGAGGCAAACGTTTGTGAGATCCTTCCCAATATTATCTTTTATTATTGACCAGAGACTGGCTCCCTTCTCTTTCTCAACGGGATCAGGCAATTTCTTTCGCCTTGTAACTTGAGGATAATTGAATCCCACAGATGCAGTGGACGAGTTTACATTGTGTTTATCAGTAGGAGTGCCTTCACTATCAGAATCAGATCCACTAGCTCCGAGAGAATTATTTAATGAAAAAATATCATTGCTATCAAAGAATGCATCTTGGTCATCATCATCAGAGCGATCCTGCCTGTCTTGCTCATCAGAAGAGTCACTTGGACTTCCATCTGTGTTATATCACAGTGAAATAATTAGGATAGTAAATTTGTTTCAACTAGCCAAAACCAAACAACATTTGAAACATATTATATTCTCTGTTATCAACTATATTCTGTTTCAAAGTGATATATATATACTATACATGAAGATTGACCCATAAATTTCTCATGAGAAGCATAGATTATTTCAATATGTCCACCATAATACAAATGAAGTGACATTAACATGAGGAAAAAAATTACCACTGAACTTCTCAGTCTTTGATGAAAGTGAATCTCTATGACCATTGTTAGTTTGCCTTTGGGATTCGTCAACGAGCGTGTTCTCTAAGTCAACCTTTTCTGTCTAGAAAGTGCAGTCCATGGAAGCTCACGAAATCATGAAAAGAATCAATTGCCTTTAAAGCGTATTGTCAAATTTGAAGTCTATGCATGGATTTCTGTTCTTTTATTAATTTCTAAAGGATCGGCAATAAATAAATTCAATCTGATAAATTAAGTTTTGTTAATTAAAAGGACTTGCCTCCAATTGACGGAGTGAATTCAACAGTAGCTTCTGCTTTTGCTTGAGCACCAAGACATGCTTATGCATCTTAGAGAGCTCGGTTTTCATAATTTGCTCACAATCCTGAATCGCATTCTCACTCACACCTTCCTCCAAAAGCCGTTGCCTCAATTTCTCAGTCGACATCATCGCCGCCGTCTCCGGTGGCGCCGCCGTCTCTGTAATCTTCGGCGAGCGAGGAAACAAACCCTTCACCGCCTTCAATGCCTCCACCCATGCTTCCCTATCTTCCCTACTCTCCGCCCTCAAATGCAACCTCTTCTTCGTCCCCGTTTTCACAGCAAACCTCCGTTCATCAGATTTGCTCTCTCGAATCGAACACACCTACGCAACATCATCATATTTACAATCACAATGCACGATCCGAAATCCATGTTAGGTCAATTTCGGCATTACGAAAATAGAATTTGAAATCCGAATCGGATGGATTAAATTAAATTGTGCGAAAAAATCAAATCGAGAAATTAATACAAAACGAGGACGGACCATGAGGTGAATTTCGCAGACGGGCTTTCGATTTCGGGAAGGATTATGGCGGTGAGTGGCGATTCGACGAATGGATTCTTCTCCGATGACCATGGAGCCTTTTTCGACCTCGCTGTTGAGGACGAGTTTATTGGCGCCGTGGATTTTGAAATAAGAGAGGACGCCGTCGTGGAGGATGAACCACCGTGGGCGCCAACCGCGGCCGTAGTTAACCCACTTGTAAAGGATGCCGGAGATTCCGTTTCCGACAATGCCGGTCATCATGGCGCCGCGGGGATGGCATTCGCGGTGGTTGACGGCGGCGGCGGCGTGGCGGCGAGAGGTGGTGGCGGAGACGGAACGCTGAACGCGAGAAAATGTAGAAGAGAGAGAGCGGCCACTGGTGGAGAGAGAACGGAAAGAAGAAGACGACGTCGTTGTGGTGGTGGTGGCGGGAATTCGGGTTGAGAGTGAACCGGAGCGAGTGGGAGTTGGACCGGAATCGTAACGGTCCTCGGTGATGTGGCGAGAAGGACGCATATATAGAAGGAAAAATGCAAACTTGAAAGTAGAAAGGAAAGGAAATGATCACGTCATTGTTATTTATATTATATATCTCCGTCACGTTCGTCGTTCGTCAATGTTCCAAACTTGAAAGTAGAGAAACTCCAGTGTTGGCTCGCCGCATATATCGCCCCTCTTTTTTTGAATTTTTTTTTTTTTGTCTTCTACGGATGGAAAGCTTTTTTTTTTTGCCAATCCTTACTATTATATACTTTATAAATAAAACTAAAAAGATAATGTGAAGTATTTTTTTTTTGTTTTTGAAATTAATGTAAAGAAATGTATACTTGTATGTTTGTGTTAACGTATGATTAATAGAAATGGTATATAATTGGTTTTATGGGAAAAAAAAAAATATATGAAGCCCTATTATAAAATATTCCAGCAAATGTTTGGTATAGTGGTTGGTAAGCTACACCTTAAGTAAGATGATTCAAGTTTGATTTCTAGAGTCGATATTGTTGGGAGAGCTCAACCATTTCGTCTTTGTAGGCCTAATGAGATTAGTCTTTGCTTAGACTATTACACGAATAGGCGAATGAAACCTATGACATTATAAAAAAAAATGTTGCAAATCTATTAAAATAAAGAAAAAACTCATTCTTTTTTCACTTTTATTAACCTAATTATAATTGTTCATGTTATGAACTTTATATATTTTGTTTGCATAAAACAATTAAATTATAGGTTTACAAGTATATGTTATTCTTGTATAAATTTTATGGTTACATTTTATTAAATTATAGATTACTTTTATTGTTGGTGTGTATTTTGCTAGTGGTTTAATTAGAGATTCTAATGATAATTGGTGCAAGGGGTTTCTCTAAATTCCTTGGTAATTTATTCGGTGAGATTTGGGCCATATGCATTGACATTGACTTGGCTTTACAAGATGGTTTTTATAACCTGATTGTTGAATCTGGCTGCTTGGTGGCTGTTAATTTATCTAATTTTAACGTTTTAGCTCCTTCTCACCATTACTACACGTTGATATCATATTGCATGTCAAGACTTGGAGTCATCGTACAATTTAAAGTTCAACATGGTCATAGAGAGGAGAATCACTATGCAGACATCTTAGCAAAATCTCCCTCCTATGACTCTTTTGATATTGTTGTTTTTGAAAGGATGTCTGTCTTTTTTGTCTTGTTATTTTTAGGCTGATTTTGTAGGGCCTGGCCTCTCCCGTAGACTTATCATTGGCTAATATGTATTCATGGGTTCTCTATTCAATATAATTGCTCCCGTTCTATAAAAAAAAAAAAAAGAAATGGTGTATAATGAAATTTCTAAGAAATAATCTTTATTTAGTCATTGAAGTTGTATTGATAAATCTATTATTCATGTATAAAAATAAATAAATGTTGGGACTAAAAAGTATTGATTTTAAATGTTATTGACCAACAAGTATAAAATCAGTTTGAATTAAGAAATCAAATTGTTACCGAGGATCAAATTATTGACCATTGAAGTATTTCAAGGATCAGTAATTCAATTATTCAGATACTACTTCATTGATTCGGCATAAATTTATAGACCAAATAATAAATTTTCTCAATTTATAATCCAATAAAATGCAAATATACAAATTTAATCTCTAAAAAGAAAAAAATAACATCTTTTTTAATTTATAAAAATGATTAATTAATATAGATTGTTTTAAAAATTTATTGTATATCTTAGTTTTTAAAAAATAAATTATTAACTCATTAATTTTTCACGATTGAATTATTAATTTAGATGATGGATTTAATACCACATCATATTAATTACGGATCACCTCATTTTTTTCATTATATCTTGAGCATTTTTACGTAAGNTTAAAAATGAGGGTACCCCGGGCCGGGCTGGGTCTAGAGAGACTAGACCCGGACTGGGCCGGGCCTTTTTTGTACACCCCTATAAGAGGGATACATAAGAATTGGCACAAATTGCTATAAAAGAATGGTTGAAGGTTGGCCTAGGTGCACTTATTTTGAAGGTTGGTGATATGATTGACGTTTGAACTACCTTAAGTGATTGATCCACTACTGAAGGTTGGTCTTGGTATGGTAGTCCATGAATAGGGTATGTTACTCAAGCCCAATACATTAGATAATCAACTTGAGTATATATTATTATTCAAGGATGTAACATACTTCTGTCCAAAAGAAATAAGGATGTTGTCCAAAAAAAAGGATGTAACATACTAAATATTATTGTTCTGGCACACAATAATTAATTAACTTAAGTCATGTATTTAATGTAAAAAATGTTGAACTCTATTGTTTTGTATTTGCCTAATTGGTGGCTATAGTTTAGCAAGGTATACAAGAATCTAGCTAGAACCACCAACTACAAATATAATATATAATATAAACTATAAACCAATAATTTGTACTTGACTTGTGGACAGGTCTAATGATTTAATTAATGGATGTTGTTACACATCTAGTTGTTTTGCTTTCATTTTGTAGAGTAAAATACTTATTTTGTCTTTATAAAGAATGATAAATTTTTTAAATGTAATTATTAAATTGTGAGGTGACTTTAGAGTTATCAAAACAAGCCAATTTAGCTCACTTGAGCTGGCTTGTCACGAGCCAAAACTCACGTGAGGCAAAAATCTCAGACGAGTCAGGTTTTTCCAATCCGTCTCGTCAATTTGGTGAGTCGGGTTAGCCCACTTAACTCACTAGTCATTAAATTTTATTTTATTTTTTTCCCTTTTTTTAATTAAAATATTTTAATTAACTTTCTTAATAAAATTCATGAAAATTAAGATAAATTATTCTAATATCATAACCATTCAATACTAATCGTTAGTCACTACATCTAAAATTACATATATTTATATATATTTTAAATAAGGTAGGTTGGCTCACCAACTCACTCGAGTTAGCTCACTACGAGCTGCGAGTTAAGTGTGCCGGATTTGCTCAACCCAGCTCGCCAATTTAGTGAGTTAAACGAGTCAACCAATTGAGTTTGGCACGTTTTGATGACTCTAGGTAACTTTGTTGTTGTATATCGTGGTGACTTGTGAGTGGCCTTTTTTTCTTTTACATATATGAGATTTAACACTACATATAAGAGCTAAATATTCTTACTTAATTTATATCTATATATATGTAGAAATATTTATATAAAATTTATTTTATATATTATTTTTAATAATAAATTTTTAATAAAATTGTATACAACTATTTTTCAAAATCAAAATGCACACCACCCACACAAGTTACCAAAAAAAAAAATGCACACCCACACAACATAGAGTTAGGGAGAGATTACAATGGGAAGCTACAACTTGGGGTTTGCTATGGAATACTCAAATTTTTTTAGAGCTCCATGCATTTTTTATTTAAATAAGTACACAATTAATGATAAAATACTCAAATGTACAAACATTCGAAATTTTCAAAAGATAACTTATTTTTTTAAAAAAATAATAAAAAAAATGTTGCTCTTTAAAAAAAAGAAAAGGCATACTTCTAACTTTACAGATTATTTATTTATTAAAATTACAGTAGATGTTAAATGATACATAGGGTTACAATACAAATAAAAACAAGAATGATAAAACATGAATGTATTTAACATTTTAACTATCTATTCCATACACATAAAAGTTATTCACAAGTCACAACCATAAATGATAAATATATAACGTGAGGATTATAATAAACACACCTTTCCACGTAGTATCTGGTCACCAGACAAATAATCGAGAAGTTGTGTACTGTATACTATTAACAACCGACTCGTCCCTTTTATTTTTTTAATTGAATTAAAAAAGTCATAAAAGTAATAATTTTTGTTATTGTTTTCAGAGTACTTGTTATAAATACACTTAAATNAAAAATTATGAATATTTAATTATTTATATATATAAATATATGCCGTGTCGTGTCGCATAATTTTGAGAGTTTGACCTGTCGTTGTGTCCATGTCCGTATCGTGTTCCGTGTCCGTGTCAGTGTCCATGCTTCATAGGTTGTATGTAATTCATGAACTAAGATATTATTTTATTTTTGTCTAGCAAAGAAAAAGTCTTTATATTTTTTTTACTAAATTGTCACTATTTTTTTTAAGTCTCACATTGCTTGGTTAAAGGGCCTTATAACTTTATATATATAATAGACAATTTTCTCCCTTTGAGAGCTCTTTTGAAGTAGTTAGACTTTTCTACATGGTATCAGAGCCAGGTTTGGACATGTGGGACGGATGAGCCTTACTGTGAGTGCACTATGAATAACCCGTTTGCTTCACGCTCCTAGTGTCGGATGTGAAGAGGGCGTGTGAAGTCCCACATTGCTTAGTTAAAGGACATTCTAAATCTTTATATATAATGAGACAATCCTCTCCCATTAAGAGCTTTTTGGAGTGAGTTAAGCTTTTTTACATTTTTCCTTTCCTTCATTTCAATCATCAACTAATCATCATTATAATTTTTTAATTTTTTTCTCGTATCAAATATCTCATTTTAATTGTTATTTTTTCATTGATTTTTTAATTTTGACTCACAAATTTTATATATTATTTTTTAAAATTTGATCATTAATTAAAAATATGAACTACACATTTAATCGTTCAAATTAAATTGCCAAAATAATTATTTAGTAATTTAGTTAAAAAAAAGTATTTTTAAACCTTTCAGTTTAAAATTACTTTAAAAGAATTCCATTAAAAATGTTTAAGACTATCAGAATCACCCAATAAACACTCGATAATATGGAAATGAATCTCTGTTATAAATAAATTTATTCACATGCGATCCAAATTAATATACGGAATATCATCTCATGCCCAAGTCATAATTGATCACTATGGGCTTTGCGTGCCCTAACGGGCACGCAAATATTAGGGATGAAAATAAAATTGATAGTAAATATTATGGACCCAAGTGAGGTTTTGGCCTAAAAAAATATATTCTCACATTATAGAGAAAGAAGGACGACCAGAAAGGGGTGGAGCCATATAATATAAGATATACAAATTAATTTACTTTTATAATTAATTGATTTTTATAGAGAAAAGTAGTCATTTCGTCCCCAAACTTTACACATGCTATCAATTTCGCCTCGAATTCTTTTTTGGGGTCAATTTCTTTTATAATCTTTCACATTTTGGTCAATTTATCTTTTGCTTTTGCTTTAGTCAAATATTAATGACAGAATCTATGTGGCTAACGATATATAATATAAAATTGATAGAAAAAGAAACTCAAATTTTAACTCAGATCGAAAAACAGGATACAGTCTGTCGTTAATTTATTAAAAGAAGTTAGTCAAAGGATAAAATTGACGACAATGTGAATGATTAGAGACGAAATTAACGACGAAAAAGATCAGAGACAAAATTAACAATTGGTATAAAATTTGATGAAGGAATTAGTACTTTCTCCTAACTTTTATATAAAGAATCTAACCACCCTATTTTCTTTGTTTTATAGAGAAAAAAAAATCTTTGGAGTTTGCTAAAAAAGGTTTGAATTTGATTTGAAGATAAAGGGTGAATGATGTGCGTGATCAAATAGAAATGAAGGGTCATCTTAACAAATAGCTAGCTAGCGGTTTGTGCTTGCAAAATAAGCTTTTTTAGCTTTGAGAAGTAAGAAAGCCAGTAGGGACAGCACACCAACATTCATCACTCATCACTCATCACTCATCGCTGATCTCAAAATCATAGCTTATAGCTCATATATCCATGGCGGTGCGTCGTCTTCTTCTGTTCTTCTAGCAACGAAACTGCAACTTCCAACCTCAGATTCTTCTCCAACCAACTTTCCGATTCCGATATTATTATATTTCATCGAAGTCATAATACAATTTCTCTTTCTCTCTTTATTCATCTCTGCATCTGTGACCCCAGATTACAATTTGTAGCTAACATTAAAATACTAGTTCCCCAATTAAGGAATCCATGTTCAAAAAAGCATAAAGCCCAGAAAAAGAAAAAGCACCCTCTCAAAGGCAAACCCAAAAGAAAAAGGAAATAGGATACAGCAATATAAAGAGAGAGAGAGAGAGAGAGAGAGAGAGAGAGAGAGAGATCGTTGGGGTTCAGTAGCATTTGATCCTTTATTAAGATATGCTGCAGCTCTTTAGGGTTTACCAGTGCATCTTCGGCTTCTTTCTCTTGGTCTCTGTTGTTTTATCCGTCTTTACAGGTAATTCTTCGTCTTCGTCTTCCTTTTTTTTTTTTTTTTTTTTTTTCNTTTTTTTTTTTTTATTGATTCCTCTTCGGCCATAAATCAAATTCCCCTGTGATGATTGGATAAGTAATTTGTGTTTATTTTTTATTTCCCTGAAATCGCGTATCTAGTTGGGATTGTTCAATCTTGATGTGTCTTAAGTTAGATCTGAGATCAATGACTCTTTTTCCTTCCAATCTCAAAGCATAGCTCTGTTTACTATCTTCATCGGCCTCACCAGGATGCTAAAATGTTTATCCTTGCTTACTAAGGAAGAAAGTATGGGACAAGTGCAAAACAACTCTTACTTCATATTACAACTTTTCTTTCAAGCTATATCTCTGCATTGGCATTTTAATTTGAATGAAGTGCTGAATAATCTGGCCTTGAAATTTGCTAGTTGCAGGGTAGTTCGTGACGCTTGAGTGTTTCATACTTTGATTGCTGATGCTGCATGCTGGCATTTAATTTAGCATTACCATTGTGCCACAAAATGTAAGTTTAACTTCTATCCGAGTCAATTTACTTGTTCTATGACGGAAGATAGTGGATCAATTACCTTCAACTTAGCAAGAGAATGATATATAGTCATTTACTGTCTAATGTGTTATGAAGCCCTTATTTCACTTCCTACTTAACACAATTACTAAATATTGATTCGAATGAGCTAAGAACTAGTCTGTAATGTTAGATTTCTAATGGAAGGGGAAAAAAATATCTGTTTCAAGGTTGGTCTTGGATGTTTTGTTGTCAGCCTCCTTGTTGATTCCTACTTGTTGGTTTCGTCTTCTAAAATATCTTGTTTTTTTTTTCCTTTTATTACTACTGTTTAGATCACTTGGAGAAAAATGGCGGCTGAACTTGTCAACGCTGCAACAAGTGAGAAACTTGCTGAAACTGATTGGGCCAAAAATATTGAAATATGTGAATTAGTTGGTCATGATCACAGGTACTCACAATGTTTCCATTTTGTTGTTTCTTTCTGATTGTTGAATGTCTTAGAACAATGTCACTAAGAGAAATGAATAGCTGATATTCACAAATGAACTTATTGTCAGTTTTATCACATAAACCAGATGACATACGTTGTTTAAAAATAACTTCTTCCTGCCAGATTTTATCTTCGATTCTTCAGATTGTATATTTTAATAATTGGAAGAAGATCGTCATGAATGATTGTCATACATATTATGCCCTGATTAATTTCAGGGTTGTGTGATCCGATTCTTTGTTATCTTAACTACATTTATTGTAATCCTCACTTTTGATTGTTTCTTGTAGCAACATTAGAAGCCTCCAGTTAGTTGATAAATAACTGACATCTGGTTCCTAACAGTAATATATAATTCTAGTTATGTTCATCAAAATTTTTGTTTATCACCTCACCTTGCTTTGTGCCTGATCCTGGCTTGTGTTTCTTAAGATTATGAACAAACATCAGTTCTCATTATTGTACCAGAATAATCCAAGCAGTTTCACTTTTGCTAACAGTCATGTTTTGTGAATATGAAGGCAAGCTAAAGATGTTGTTAAAGCTATCAAAAAGAAACTGAGTAGCAAAAACCCCAATACTCAACTTTATGCAGTCATGGTGAGTATTGAGACTTATGATTTGGTTCCATGGAAAATTTCTCACAAAGTTTTCAAATATTTCACCTATTCATAACATGCATGAAAAAAAGAATTTGATGCCACTTAATTCTAGCTATAAATGAAACTGAGAAACTTGGCTATGTGACCTTTCCCTACTAAGTTTTTTTTTCGTTGATTTTCTAGCTGTTGGAAGTGTTGATGAACAATATTGGAGAAATTATCCATAAGCAGGTGATAGATACAGGAATTATTCCTATTCTTGTGAAAATTGTAAAGAAAAAGGTGTGGATTTTTCTGTACCCTGGCTATTGTTCTTCTATTATTCTATTTTTTTAATTAACCTCAATCACTATCTTTTTTCCTTATTTGCAGTCAGATTTGCCTGTAAGAGAGCGGATATTCCTTTTGCTAGATGCCACACAAACATCTCTGGGTGGTGCTTCTGGAAAGTTTCCCCAGTATTATAATGCCTATTATGATTTGGTGGTAGGTACAGATATATGAAGCAATTTTCTAGGATTCTTATTGGTTGATCTAGGTTCTAGAATAATTGGATTAACAGGTGGTGAGCTGGGCTGCTGTCTTGGCATAGTAAGATAAGTGAGATTCTCCTAACTATATGTTGTTGAAAATTTAGATCATAATATATGGTTTTTGGTTTACCTAGATGAAATCATAGGTACTTGGTAGGTGAAGCTGAGATAGTACACAGTACACATCAATCAATTAAGTTAAAAATGGTCTCTCTTAGCATGTTCTGTGTTACAGTAGATGGTAATGTGGATCAGGCCATATCATAGCCTTTGTATGATTTTGCTTATTGGTAAGAATATCACAATACTATAGGCTGCAGACATTGGTTCGCTCGTCCTAAATCTTTGGGCGGTCTGCAAATATGCTGGATGTCAGACATTTAGAACTCTTACATATGCTAATATAAGTTTTCTTCCTAATAGTTAGTTGTTGGCCCAAATAATAGACATCCTTCACCTTCCATTCCTGTTATGATCCAAGTGATGTGATTGTATGGAAGCAATTTTTTATTTTCAGTATATTAGTTTGCTATACCTATCAATTGCTAGAAACTGTTTATACGTTTTGCAGAGTGCTGGTGTGCAGTTTCCTCAGAGTGCTCATGTGGTCCAAGCAAATCATCCCAGTTCACAACCCATAAATACTAACAATGTTCCAAATGGGGAGGCATCCCCTAGAGTTGAAAGGATTGCTCAGCAAGCAGAGTCACAGGCTGTTCCTGAATCTAGGTAACCATTGCTTTTCATTTTCTGTATGTTTTTAACTGATAGTGGACCAATTCTTTAGGAGCCATGTTGAATGTCCATCTCATTTTACTTTCACACCATAGTCAAGTTGCATATGGTTAAGAAACACAGAAGCAGCACCTAAATGAAAGTATTATTATAGTTAACCAAATATACTAGTTTTAGCTCAAATGAAGAACCAAAAGATATGAAGATGAAGAGCTATAAAATTTCATTTTCTTTCTGGTGATAAATTCTAATCAGAAATGATTCTGGTGGAGAAATAACCTAAAAAATGTGTCCTTATCATCAATTTTTTTTCCATCTACCGAAGAAAATATCTAATTATGTGCATTTTTTTTTTTGCAGCATTATTCAAAAGGCTAGCAATGCATTAGAAGTATTGAAAGAAGTCCTCGATGCTGTTGATGCTCAACATCCTGAGGTATATAGAATCTACTATTTTAGTCTTGAAGATTTTAGTGTTTTTTTCCTTTAAAAAAGAAAACAGGACATCTTCAATTTTCCTGACCAACTACAAATGTTGAGACATCTAGCTTTTCCAGAAGGAATTTGTACACTTATTTTCTTTTTCCCATGAATAAATCATTTCTCCATCTGCTGAAAACCTGAAACTATTTCATGTCACTTCTAGGGTGCAAGGGATGAATTCACCCTTGACCTTGTGGAACAATGTTCATTTCAGAAGCAAAGGGTAATGCATCTTGTGATGGCATCTCGGTAAGGCTTCTTTAAAATTTTCTCTCTATATTTCTTCTCTCTGGATTTAGAATGGTTCGGAGGATAGATGGTAATGCCTTTTGCTTGTGATCCGTTTGCAACTTCTGTAGAGATGAGAGAATAGTTTCTCGAGCCATTGAATTAAATGAGCAGCTCCAGAAGGTTCTTTCTAGACATGATGACCTTCTTTCAGGCAGAACTACTACAGCTGCTAATCATTTTGACCATGAAGAAGCAGGGGAGGAAGAGGAAGCTGAACAGTTATTCCGAAGGTACCTTGCCCATTCTTTAAACTGGCCTTTGTGTTTTGCTTTTAAACACTAGATTTTGAATATTTCTTCTTCACCTCTATATGATGACACACGGAAGATTGCGCAAAGGAAAGGCTTGTGCAAGGCCTGATGATGAAAAGACTGCATCTGAGTTACCTCCTTTGGGTTTGCTTGGAGAAAGAATGAACCGTCCACTGATTAGGCCTCTCTCTTTGGAGCCATCTCGAGAAGGCCATACTCGTTCTCCGCCTTCTGTAAGTCCACCACCAAATGCTAATCATGTTCTTAGGGAGCCTTCTCGTGTTGCAATTCCTCCTCCACCTGCTAAGCACGTTGAAAGGGAAAGATTTTTTCAGGAAAACAAGATGGATGGTTCTACTTTGGCTGGCCATATGAGGGGCCTCTCCTTACATAGTCGCAACGGCAGCAGCTCCCACAGTGGAAGCTTTGATTCCAGTGATTAATGGGCCTGCTTTGCCGTTTATTCTTCCTTTACTATCTTTCAAATATGGGGTTAGAAGTATTAATTGTGAGAAGCTGATGATTTCTGTTTTAGTCTCAGTCAGTCGGCTTTGTGACAGGAAAAAACTAAATAAAGGGTAAGAAAACTGCTTCTTGCGTTCATGAAAACATCAAATATGGAATGGCATTTTCTGTGTTAGTCATGCAAGTTTGTACTTTTCTGGTGCAGTGTGCTGGTTTTTTTTTTTCGTTCATAATTTGTAGGAAACTACATATTTTCTTTTTTCTTACTGTAAACTCCGCTGAAATTTTTGAGATACAATGTTGGTTGTAATTATTTTTAGTGTTGGAGAATATTACATAATGTCTTCTCAGAGTGCATCATCTAACTCTGACAATATCTTTGATAATATAGCTTTACAATAAAAAATTAAAGGAAGTAAAGTATCAACCAAGTGTCCAAGTAAAAGAATTATTTGGTTAATTTTTTCTTTAAGAAAATAAATTGTTTATTAGTAGAAAGTAGAAGAAACATAAAACTAGAGTTTGTTTAGAACAGGAAAATTGAAATTTAGTTTTAGAAACAGAGTTTTTTTTTATACCATAAAAGTAAAACAATAATACTCTTATCTAAACTGACTTGTTTCATGACTTTTTTTTGACAAAAATTGTCCAACAAAACATGCTTTTTAAATATTGATAAAAAGTAAATGAAGTTGAACAAGATTTTATGGATAAAGCGTGATCTTCTATTAAACAAGCTAAAAAAAGTTCTATATAACTTAGAGATCCAATCAGTTTAATACCAGTTTCTGCATGTAATGTTATTCAAAGAATGCCAGTCAACAAAACAGAAGACATCAAGACAACATTTGATATGATCATTGGCTATCAGATACAAAAAGAACCGGATAAATCTAGAACAAAAGAAGACAATTTCTGTTCTCATACATGGAATCCATTGTGCAGCAAGTAGAAAAATTACATGAACAAGGCCACAATAATAATGCTACCCTATCTCCCGTTTATACTTTATATTATAGTAGTCTTTATTAATTATGATACACATAAATAGGCAGACTTCTAGCATACAAATTTAATTAAATACTTTTTTTTAGCAAAGTACATATCAGTAGTATCATAACTGCTTAACTGACTTGAAATTCTCCACTTGCATGAACCTCCTTCACCCTCTTGTCATATTCATCTTCCTCGTCTTCGTCTTTGTCTTCCTCTTCCTCCTCCTCCGCCGCCTCTTCGTCGTCCTCTGCTTCTTCCTCTCCTTCGTCATCCCAGCCATAACCTTTGACAGGCCTGCATATCGGAGGTGAGGTTCTCGCCTCTCCAACGATTTTCATGATCTCCTCCACACTTTGAACCGAAAAGCTTGGGTTGTCTCTCTGGTAATAGATTGCCTGAGCAGATTCAGTTAGCTCCCTTGGAAGATTCTTTAAAAACCATGGGTGATTCTTAATTTCCTTGATGGTAATTCTCTGAAAAACCAACAAAGAAAGTGGTCATTAAGTTAACTCCACTTAAAAACAGCTCCAAAAATTGTTAATTTTAAAGCAAATTAATGATTTGGTTCCTGAAAGATACAATTACAATCAATTTAGTCCTTTTGTTAAAGATATTAATCAAAATTTAATTACAAATATGATTTAGTTTTAAATTTTATTAAAATTCTAATAAATTATTTATGTTAAAAAATTATTTTTGTTGTAAAATTTGAATTAATGTTTATGAAAAAGACTAAATTAATTGTAATTGCATCTTTCAGGACCAAATCATTCATTTACTCCTAATTTTAATATGAAACTGATCTTTTTGTTCAAAAGCATCTTGGTTGGGCAGAAACCACAATAAAATTTGACTTTTTCATTGCTCCAGCATCCACTAATTTTTTCACAATGTCCTGAAGCTTTAAAGTAATCCTCAGCAAGGGAAGAATGGAATTTTCAGTGAAACGTGAAATTAAAGGAATGAAAACCAAAATCATTTTCATAGAAAAAATACAGTAAGACTGTAAAGGTGGAGGCAATGTAAACCAGCCATATCAAGTCACTCCCAATCTACAAAAGTGACCAGGATGTGTAGAATATAAATCTAGCTATATATATATATATATATTGAGTTAATAGCAATTTCTAGTCACGTTAAACAACATAGAATATAGTAACATACCCTTAATGGGCTAGCCACAAATATGCGAGAGAGGAGGTGTCTGCAATCTTGAGATATGTGAACATAATCTGGGATTTTGTACTGAACAGCCATGATGCGCTAAAGAAGAGGACATGAAAAAAAGGGATAAGAATGATGATGACAAACTAATAATATGTAAGAAACAACGTGAAATGAAACAATGAAAAAGGCCAACAGATAGACAACCTGAATTGTTTTTCTGAAATTCCTAGGGTCATCTTGGTCCTCGAAGGGATAAGCTCCAACCAGCATGACATAGAGAGTCACCCCACATGACCACACATCAGCTAACTAAGGCATTGTAAGAAGAAAAAAATCATAACATGCAGCAGGTGAAGGTATAGCGAGGACTAAATAGATTGTAATTACATCTTTTGGGACTAAATTGAGAAATCTATCATCTTTTAGGAACAAATCATTTATTTACTTTAATATTTATAAATGAAACAGACACTATCAAATCTGAAAATGATTAGCAGATAGAGTGCATATAATATTACCTTTGAAAAAAAATTATGAAAGATTTTTTGTACCTTTGCTATCAGGCTCACCAATTATAAGATAACGCATAAGCTTCAAAAATAAATTTCTATATTATCTCTTTCCCTTGATCGGTCATACAAAATATTTTTGAGACATGCTTTATTTTAATGGTGAACTTGATAGCACATATATAAAAATTATACATAAATCTAATCCATTACCTTTCCATCATATTCTCGCCTAGAAAGAACCTCTGGTGCTATATAAGCTGGAGTTCCAACAGTGGATTTCGGTCTTGAATGCAGCAAAGAAGACTATACCACAGATAAAAGGCACTCAAACAACCACAAATATAATGAAAACACCAACGTTAAAATGAATATATATATATATATATATATATATACATAATAACATTTAGATTTGATGATATTGATCCCAATACCTTGGAATAACCAAAGTCACAAATTTTCAAGCGAGGTGCAGGGCTTCCATCCAAAAGGGTATTTTCAAGCTTCAAATCTCTATGACATATTTGCTGAAAAACAAGAGTAAAACTTCAAGTTCTCATTTTGTGCATTTTATAGAACTACAGAGAATGAATTGTGTCATGGTTTTTTGTAACAGTAGTGAAAATTATAATACCATAGCATGACAGAAGCTGACACCAGAGATCAACTGCTGAAAGAAATATCTTGCCTGAATAATCAAAGCAACAAAAATGAGATCATGAAAACAATGGTGAAAATTAACAAAAGGAAGATATTCTCAAAGAGAATGTGAATTTATCAACCTCATCTTCACTAAATCTGCCTGCATTGCATATCCTCTCGAATAGCTCCCCTCCCGCTGCATACTCCATAATAATTGCTAAATGTGTGGTCGTCAAAACGACCTGAAAAATCAAAATCCAATTGAAATAAGTGTACCCAAAGAAAGAAAATCAGTATTTGTATTGTACAGAATGAAGGAGATTGAACCAACAAGTAAAAAAAAACTAGGGTGCTTGCCTCCTTGAATCGGATTATATTTGGGTGCCGAAGTGATCTGTGGTTTATAATCTCTCTGGCCACGTTCTCATCAATCTGGGATCCAAAAAGAACTGATTTGGAATCGCATATATATATTTCAGAAATGAACCACATTTGTTTTGGGCTGTAATCACTAACACCTCTATCTGGGAACCACTGGATTGCTAAAATTAGGACTTTTTTTTTTTTTTTTGTATTAACCATGAGTATCTCCGCCTATCCATTATAATGGTGTAAATGGAGATTAATCTCATTCGAGTCGAGTAAGACCACAAAAGCAGGAGAGTTATCCCATCAAATATTTTTATACAGCTATATTCCCAAGTTTCAATCTCAACACCATTAGTTAAATCATTAAATGTATCAGCCCTCAACCAATTGATTCATGTAGGATTTGTTAATTTGATAAGATGAATTTCCTTTTCCATGAAACAGGATTGTAGGAAGCAAATGATTGTTTGCTTCCTTTTTGGGGTGATTTTTCACAGAATTAAAACTTCTACATCAGTGGATCCCAATAAAAGCCAGAATGTCCATACATATGCAAAAACATAACATAACTGCTTAAATCTGACACTTACCAGAATTCGTTACAACTTTACTATAATCTATATGGTAAAAAATCTAACAGAAAAAGAAAGATATATACCAACCTTGCGTCCACGCTCGATGTATTTCACAGCAACGAGTTCTTTGGTCTCCTTGTTCCTCATAAGCCTAGCGACACCAAAATTCCCAGCACCCAAATCCTTAACCTCCTCGTACTTATCCATAGTACCCTCCAAAATCTCTTGTTGTGAGATTTCGTCAAAATCTCTTATAGGCTTCGTTTGGATCGGCGAGCGAGACCCTTTTGAAATCACAACGCCATTTTAAGCCTTGAATGCGAAAGGAGGTTGCTTTCGTGGAAGGGGTTCGTTGGGTTAAATCGACAACAGCATTTGAAAAGCTGGAATTTCGAAAAGTGAAATAGGAATTTACGATGATGGAACTGTGGAGTAATAAGGAAAGGGAATAATAATTATATAATGACAATAACAAAAAGGACGTGTGAGAAGAATTGATAAAGGGAAATTAGGAGAATGAGAATGGGAATGCATGAATGAATGAATGATGAAAAATTCAGTGTGTGCCTGAGAGTGGCTTGTAATGTTTGTATGATTGGTTATTGCGTGTCTGTCAAATTTTGTTTTTGTGAAAAATGGAATTTTTGAGTTAATTGGGATTTGGATCTCTAAAAACGCCGTAGCAGTAGGGGACGGGGACACAACATTGACTTCGTGATTCCCCTTTTGACAAGCTATATCCTTCGCTTTTTAACTCCCTTCTTCTTTTCTTTTTTTCCTTATTCAAAATGGATATTTGTTTTAGTTCAAAACTTTATTTTGATAGTTTTGTTCCTTAATATTTATCCTAAAATCTAATTTAATCCCTAATATTTAATGTTCCCAACAGTTTCATTTTGGGCTTTAATAAGTTTCTCAATTGATCCTAAACCACTAAATACGATCATATCTCTCTAATTTCTAATTCAAATGTGACGAAATTAAAGTTGTGTATTATTTTTGATAAGTTCTTTCTTTGTTCAATTGAAGTCGTTGTCAAATGAGATCAAATCAATATTGAAATTAGGCTTGAGGGTTTCAAGCTTGATTTCAAAACTGATTGACCTTGTTTGACAATGGCTCCAACTGGGTAAATAAAGAACTCATCAAGGATAACTCATAACTCTGATTTTGTCGTAGTCGAACATGAAATTATAGAGATATGACCATATTCAATAGTTATGGATCAAAATAGAATTGTTGGAAAACACAAA
The DNA here is from genome assembly GCA_003254925.1 of Chamaecrista fasciculata. Taxonomy (NCBI): domain Eukaryota; kingdom Viridiplantae; phylum Streptophyta; class Magnoliopsida; order Fabales; family Fabaceae; genus Chamaecrista; species Chamaecrista fasciculata. The sequence goes on from QANZ01047738.1 coordinate 96,783, forward strand.
TGATCAAAATGGAATAGAAAAAATATCAGGGATCAAAATAGAATTTAGAGATAAACACTAGAGATCAAAACGAGGTTTTGACCTTTGTTTTATTAAATCTTTAAAGTAAATTGGGGAAACTGTATTTTACTCCTTAAACTTCAGTTCTGTCAAACTTTGGGGGGTAAATTGTTACAAGAGAAACATTAAATTGGTAAAATGTGATAAAACAAAAGTTTAGGAATGTAACGTAATTTTTCCTCAATTATTTTCTCCTATATTCTAAAATGTAATCAAAGTATTCTGCCTTCCTCTCTATTTAACACTTCTCTTGTTTTCCAATTATAAATACATATTATGTTGATCGTTTAAATAAGGTTTACTTTCCATTAAAATTATAAAATGAGTATATGAAAAGGTTAGCTCAATTGATAAGAAGGTCGTGAGTTCGATTCCCGCTGCTTGTAAGAATTTTGTTGGTTGATCATATGTAAGCGCTCATAAAGCCTATAAGCATGTCCTGACTTTGATGAGAAATACTAAAAAGGTCCTTCTACATTTATTGTTTTTAAACTACTATATCTAGAATTATTATAATAAACACATTTGATTTGTATTCTTTTAAAAGCAATTAAGCAAACATATCCTAATTTCTTTTAATTATGTTATTTTAGGATTCTCATGTGTCCATTTCTTTCCATTTTCTCCTAGCCATTATTTAAGGTTTACTAATATTACAAAAAAAAAATACAATTTAAAAGCTCAATCCTCATGCATTCTCCTTAAGGCTCAAGCACCTATATATATCTTTTACCATGCGCCTAATAACTTTACTAAAATATATTATTTATGTAGTATAATAATTAATAAATTTTGTGTAATATTTTAATTTTTATTTTACATTATGTGATATTTATTATTTAATTTTTTATTTAAAATGCTTGATTAAAAAAATACGAGGCTCATATATAGCAACAGAGTCAATCCTACGTCCTGGTAAAATTAGACTAGAAAGGGGTGAAGCCATATAATATTAGATAAGACAAAGAATTAATAGTTTACTACAACACTAAGAAATTTTGAAACCTCTAAAATATTATAGTTGGTATCATAGTGGTATCTATCGGCACTCTCCTCTTAGGAGAGAGGATCATCTACAATGTTAGTGTGTAGTGCGACTATAGTGCTCATTGATTAAACCATGGGATGCATTTGCCTTACTTCCTCACGCCACATCATCATATTTTCTCTTTTTCTTTTGTGGTATATGTCTTTTGAGTTAATAGTTAATATGATTTAAAATTATAATATTTATATTTTAAAAAATAATAGTTAAATTTTCTTCAGTAAAATATGATAATTATTTTTTTTAAAATTAAATATAAATTATAAGGTAAATCACACTTTGGTATCCTGTTTTATAGACCAATTTTACTTTGGTACCCTATTCTTTCAAAAGTGACACTTTGATACTCTGTTTTTTGCACCGTTAATATTTTAGTACCATGTTCTTTGCAACGTTAACACTTTGGTACCCTGTTATTTTAAAAGTGACACTTTAATTTGGTATATGTTCTTTTCACCGTAAACATTTTGGTACCCTGTTCTATAAATCAATTTCACTTTCGTATCATGTTCTTTCACGATTTGTTATCATGTTTTATCTTTGTTAGGGTACCAAAGTGTTAACGGTGCAAAGAACAGGGTACCAAAATATCACTTTTGAAATAATAGGATACCAAAGTGTTAATGGTACAAAAAATAAAGTACCAAAATGTCACTTTTTTAAAGAATAATATACCAAAATATTAACGTATATACCACAAAAAAAAAAAAGAGAAAATATGGTGATGTAGAGAAAATATGGTGATATAAGGTGAGAAAGTAAAGGAGATGCATCTAATGGTTTAAACCAGTGATGTGAAAACCGGACCGGACCGGCCGGTCGGACCGATTGGACCGCTACCCGAAGACACAAGCGAGTTGGTTCAACCATTTGAACCGGAATGATGGTTGGACCGGAAATAACCGGCCAAGAACCGGAAAACCGGGTCCAACCGCTGGACCGGACCGGCGGTTCTCAATTTTTTTTACAAAAAATCATTTTGAGCCTTGTAGGGATCGAACCCATGCCCTTTCTTCACATTCCTAGCACCTTTACCATCCCAACTATGAGGCTCTATTAGCTTTCTCTTACCAATTGTTTTACTTAATTAATAAATTAATAGATTTAATGCATCTCTTAGACCCAAAAAAAAAATATATAGAGGTTTATATTTAATATATTAAAAATAATTATTTATTGCGTCATCCGGTCCAAACATCCGGTCCGACCGATTCAACCGATCCGACCGTGAACCGAACACTTGTCCGAGTCTTTGTCCGGTTCAGTTATGATAACACTGGTTTAAACGAGGCACTATAGGTACACTACAGAGAGTACGCACGGTAGATGATCCTCTCTCCTCCTCTTAGACATGTTATAAGATTCTATTGTCACTATCTACAACAACTGTATTAAAAAAAATATCAATGTTATCTTAAATCTATGGTGACCTACAATCCTATTTTAGCTTTCAAGAAAATTAGTGTGTATCTTTAAAATAATAATTAAAAAAAAAGTAGATGATAATTTAACACACATTAGCAACGAATTTTAGTCTTCTTTCTACCCAAAAACAAAAAAGAAAGAATGTTAGTCTTCTTCGCGAGAAAGAATTCTATGTCTGCATGGGATATATATATAAATGATCCTATGTCTTGTATATTTCTTTTCACATTATATAATATCATATAAAAGAATTCACAATGTATGAGAATTGACAAGTCTTAAAGTCTTAGTAAATTTCCTTTTTTAAAATATCATCGATCACTTTAATTACTTTAAAAAAAAAAAAGAAAATTAAGAGTAGCTAAAGACGTTGGCATTATTGGCCGACATGAGAATATGGCCTTCTTTCCGTGACGCATAAGGTAATAAGACTCACATATTGATTGAATCTTGCATTGCCATCAAATAATTGTATATTTAATTTCTTACTAGTATTATTATCCATTCAACTTTAATTATATTTGTAATGTAATGTCAAACGTTGTCGTCTGATCCGACTCATGTGCCTTCTCCCAAGTCTTCATGTCCATTAATCCATATATCCTTTTCCTCTCTCTCACTATTTACCGCCATCCATCTTTCTTTTTTCTTAGCCTCATCTATATATCTTTACATACATACACAATTTTCCGTTTGAATTGGGAAATAAAGAGACAAGAAAGAAAATGAAATAAATTTGAAGAGCAAATTGTGTCATAGGTAGAGAGAACACGACACACCCGACAATCCCACACTATGAGCTTATTCATTATGAATTTATGATCCCATTCATGCCAACGCACTACACTAGTCAACACAAATACATATATATAACGGACCTACCATATATATATTGAATGATACCTTCTTTGATTTTTAGGGTGGAGGGGGATCACGAGAGAATATTCATATATAACATAAACACACTAAGGATATACATGCCCAAAGCCTTACAAGAAGGAGCAATTCAAGACAAAATAAAGCAAATGCTACTCTTCAACTTGCATTCATAGTTGTAAAGGAGAAATAATACTAAAATAAAACTACAAGCATCATCATCATATCTATTCTTAATTATGCTATATATCCACAAAAGAAGGATAAAATTTTCACTTGAGCAACACATATGCTTTTGGAAATTGGATTCCCAAAGACGCTACAAAACTATTTAAGATGTTACTCTCACCGCCCCAAAACATAACCATAATACAAATGTCAAAGTTCACCAAATACTTAAGAATAACTTCTCTACATCTTAATTCTCTCCCACAGGCGACCAATTCTAAAGTTTGAGAAGATCTCAAAATGCTTCTCTTTCTAATTATTAATTTATTTTCCTTACTAAAAAAAAACTATAAGATAAAACAAAAAAAGAAAGGGGATAAATGTAAGGAGGAATCTCACATTAGTGTAAAACATTGTATAAGAATTTAAATTTTTGAATATCAACCGTTAACTTTGGTGTGGCACTCTCAATCTTATCATAGGACTTTGTCAGCACATTCTGTGACCTTAGACTCGCTTTTCTCACAAATTAAACAAGTTATTAATGGTTTTGGTACATACCTTTTTCATGTTTGCACTCTGTAGGGCCCAAAACAAAAAAAGAACAAGGATGGGCCTTGGAAAAGCCCAATGGGCAACGTAATAATAAAAAAATGTTCATGAAAGTAAGAGCCCACTAGTATTGTGGGGCCTACAAAGCACAGGTGGGCCTAAACTGAAACTGTTTAAACGGTCGAAAATGCACACAGAGAGACAGACAGCTAGAGAGAGAGAAAGAGAGTCACGCAATGTTTCAACTTTCAAGTCTCAAACCACAAAAAAAAAAGAGTAACAGTTGGTTTTTTTAAGCACGCAGGACGCATCCTAGGTGATGATGATCACTGACAACGTTACTTCTTCCTAAACTCCTCAAATCACATTTCTTATCTGTCTTTGTTTTCTTCGAGGTTTCCTTTCAACCATGTCTTTTCACTCTTTTATCGGACCGTTCCATTCTCTTGCCTATTCTTTTTTTTTTTCAAATATTTATCGTGAATTATGAAATGAAACACAGAACAGAATCCCATTAGGTCTTATTAATTTTCACTGAAATCCTCATATATTAGTTTTTTTTTATTTAATTTAATTTCTTGCAAATTAGTATTATTTTGTGTCCATATTAATTCTTCTATTTAATATAAGAGTGATACAAAGTTTGATTCTTGACATAGATGCAATGAGTCATGAGTCAATAAAATCATAACATGTAGAAAGATTAGTTGTATGTAACTAGTGATGTGACTCCATATACAGTTTTAATTAGTTGAAAAAATTATTTTTCTATTATTTTTCAACATTAAATTACCTAATATAATTTTATTGACTCATAACCCATTGCATCTCATGCTCTTAAAACAAACCTTACATCATAGACTAATCCTTAATATAATATGATTAATTTTTTATTTGGTCAAACTAGTATATATGTATTTTTTTTTGGGGTAAAACAACGAAAAGTCAACAAGCAACAATCCTAAGAAGTAGGGGTGAGCATCGGTTCGGTTCGGTTCAATTTGTTTATTTTTTTGAACCAAACCGATGCAATTGGATGGCCAAAATAGCCATCTAATTTATCTAGAAAATTCTGGATATCCGAATGATCAGTTTGGTTTGGATATCGGTTTGGTTTGGTTTGGTTGGTTGATTTTTGTGTATATTTTTTTTAAAACAAAATATCATATACTGATATACCTAAAATTATAATTTCATACAAATTATAATATATATAGGCATTCATACAAATTAAAATAGGTGAATGATCTGAGAGGGAGAGGCACTAGGTTTTTTTTTAAGAGATTTAATGAGAGTGATTGAGTGAGAATCATAGATTTTTTTAAGAGATTAAAATAGGAGAATCAATGATTGAATGAGAATAAATAGGAGAATCAAATATTGAAATAGGAGAATCAATGAAAATCAATAAAGAAATAGGCGCTAGGTTCATTTTTTTACATATGGAAATATTTTAATTATAAAAGTATTTTATATATACTTCTATATAGAAGTATATAGGATCGGTTTTATTAGATGGTTCGGTTGACCATTAATTTATAGAATAAACCGAACCAAACAAGTTTGGTTCTCTCATTTTCCATCCAAATCATGCAAATTTTAATTGATTTTGATTGATTTTCGTCGATTTTGATTAGTTTGAATCGATTTTAATTGGATGAGATCGGTTTGCTCACCCCTACTAAGAAGTTTAACCTTAGCAAAATCTCCCAACAATTAACCAACTAGTCATTTCATGACATTAGAAAAGGCAATACATTATAGAAATTGAACCCTAACAAAATTTCCCAAGAAATGTATCAATGATGTTCATTTGAGTGAGTAGTGATCTAAGAAGCATGGACACTTCATTTTGAGGGCGTGTCGCCGTGTCGGACACGTGTCGGTGTCCGACACCCGTACGACACTGACACGACACATATTCATAATTTTTAAAATATAAATCAATTTTTTGTGACTTTAACATGACATATAAGAGAAAATAATAATACATATGACATATATTATGAATAAAACTTGTAATTTTTAAATTTTTCATTAAAAATTATGAATATTTAATTATTTTTATATATAAATATATGCCGTGTCGTGTCGCATAATTTTGAGAGTCTAGCGTGTCGCTGTGTCCGTGTCCGTGTCGTGTCCCGTGTCCGTGTCAGTGTCCATGCTTTCTAGGTAGTGATAAAACAACAAGAGAAACAAAACAAATTGAAAACAAGTGAATAGGAAAGTGACCTAAATGAGATTTTAAGGGTTTGGAGAGAGAGATAAAGGGAGAGAGAAGCGGCAAAAGCGGCGATGATTAGCGAGATAAGAGGGCACATTAGGAGGATGCTTAGCTAGTAATGAGGGTCCCACGTCATGCCATTTTCCCACTAATTTCCAACCTGTCGCTTCCCTTAACCTCACATCATCACTCTCTATCATCCCCATCACTACTCTCTATGCTTTTTCCCTTTTTCCTTTCTCTCTCATCACTCTCTCTCTCATAACTCATCACTTCCATCTCCTTATATAATTACTCCCTTCCTTCTCACCCATCACCATCTCTCTTTGCTTTATTTCTTTCTTCTTTGAAATTTCCTTCCTATTTCCCCTACCCTATATTCTCATTCTTCCATCTTCATCCATCATTATTATCCACTATGGCCGAGGATGCTTCTTCCAACACAACACCCACAACGCAATCAGAGCCGTCGGTTCAACTCGAGGAAGTTGTCGTCACCGATGTTCCTCAGGATCACCAAAAGACACCGGAGAAGAAGGAGGAGCAAGAGACTGAGAAGCCATTGAAGCCCGTCCTCGAGGAGAACGAGAAGGAGAGTGCTGACGTGTCCAAAGATGACAAACAAGTCCCTGAATCGGGTTCCTTCAAGGAAGAGAGCACAAAAGTCTCTGACTTGAATGACATCGAGAAGAAGGCCCTCCAAGAACTCAAATCCCTCATTCAAGAAGCCCTCAACAACCATGAATTATCTCACTCTCCCAAGGAATCCATTGATGTTCCTGCTAAGAAGGAAGACGATGATGATGAACAGAAGAAGAAGATAGTGGAGGAGACCCAAACAACAGAGGACAAAGTTGAAACCAAAACAGAGGAGCCAAAGACAGAGGAACTAAAAACAGAGGAGCCAAAAACAGAGGAAGAAGAAGAAGAAGAAGAAGGAGACAAGAAGGAAATCCCGCCGGAGGAAGACAAAGCAGCGGCTGCTCCGGCCGTCGATGACGACGGAGCAAAGACGGTGGAAGCCATTGAAGAGACCATCGTGGCGGTGTCTACCACTTCCTCTGTTCCGGCAGAGCATTCTCCAGCCGTCGCCGCCGTGGCTCCGCCGCCGGAAGAAGTATCCATCTGGGGTATACCCCTTTTGGCCGACGATCGTACCGACGTGGTGCTCTTAAAATTCCTGCGAGCCAGAGACTTCAAAGTAAAAGAAGCTTTCACTATGATCAAGAACACGATTCGGTGGAGGAAGGAATTCGGAATCGAAGAACTCGTCGGAGAACAGAATCTCGCCGGCGGCGAAGAGCTGAACAAAGCAGTGTACATGCAAGGAATAGACAAGGAAGGACATCCAGTGTGTTACAACGTGTACGGTGAATTTCAGAAGAAGGAGGTTTACAAGAAGGCTTTTGCCGACGAAGGAAAAAGGCAGAATTTTTTGAGGTGGAGGATTCAGTTTTTGGAGAAGAGCATAAGGAAGCTTGATTTTAGTCCCGGAGGCATTTCAACCATTGTTCAGGTCAATGATCTTAAGAATTCTCCTGGACCTGGTAAGTGGGAGCTTAGACAAGCAACCAAACAGGCCCTTCAATTGCTTCAAGATAACTATCCTGAATTCGTCGCCAAACAGGTACTAATATTATATCAATACTATTCACTTCGGCTTTCAAATTTAGAAATTATTGAATGAGTCACACAAATGTTTCAATAAAATAAGGACTAAAATGATAATGGTCATAATTCTAAGGGTTGAAATGTGAATTTACTATATTTATGTATGTATTGTGAAGCTGAATTCTTGTTATTTTGGTTGTTGGTGTAGGTTTTCATCAATGTGCCATGGTGGTACATGGCAGTGAACAGGATGATAAGCCCATTTCTCACCCAGAGAACCAAGAGCAAGATGGTGTTTGCTGGGCCTTCCAAATCTGCAGAGACCCTTTTGAGGTACCTAACCAAAAACACTAAAAAGATTCCAACTTTGGGTTTCATTTTTCAAAGGGGTTTGAGAAATTGATTAAAAGGGTTCAAACTTTGCTTTTCATTTTTCAATGGGTTTGAGAAATTGAGTGGAAATATTCAAACTTTGGTTTTGATTCTTCAGATACATAGCACCAGAGCAACTTCCAGTGAAGTATGGAGGACTGAGCAAAGAAGGAGAATTCGGAAATGCTGATGCTGTCACAGAAATTACAGTACGGCCAGCAGCCAAACACACTGTAGAATTCCCCGTTAATGAGGTTGGTAGCTTTTTATTTTTCTTTGTTGTTTTCATCGTTTCTTTTTTTTGTCTGAGAATCCAATGAATGAATGAATGCTGCATTGCATTGGAATGCAGAATCTTCCCTAGGATTCCTCTATTCTCTAGACAAGAGAGAGAGATTTTTTGCTCGTTGCATTTGCACATGTTCTGTTCTATCCAACATTATACTGAAAAATGCAATAATGTCAGAAGCAAATTCAAACAACATAATTAATCTATGTAGCCGGAATGTCTTTTGTCGTTTTCTAATAATATTAATCACCTTAAACCATACAAAACTTCAATCCATGTTGACCCTTATCTTATTTTCTCCTCAATATTACTGGAGTAAATTTATTTTTTAATCTCTAAATTTATCTCAAAATTACAATTTAGTCCCCAACATTAGAAATATACCTTTTGATTCATGATTTTTTAGAAAAAGCATTAGTTACTTAATTCCTGAAACATTATTACAAAAATTAGGTCTAGCAAATGCATTTTCAATATTCAGGACTAAACTGTAATCTTGAGATAAATTGAAGGACTAAATATTAGCTAGGTTTTATCATATTATTGTTTCTTAAAACTGAATTGAATCTTGTACTGCAGAAATGTCTTCTGTCATGGGAGGTGAGAGTGATAGGATGGGATGTAAGCTATGGAGCAGAGTTTGTGCCAAGTGGTGAAGGAAGCTACACAGTGATCATACAAAAAGCCAGAAAGGTGGCATCTTCAGAAGAACCAGTGATTTCTAATAGTTTTCAGATTGGTGAACCAGGAAAAGTTGTTCTCACCATTGACAACCAAAGCTCCAAGAAGAAGAAGCTCTTGTATCGCTTAAAGACCAAGCCTTCTGCTTAAAACATGAAACAATAATTTTGCTTCAATTTATTATCATCGTATCATCATCATCATCATCATCATCATATTCTATATATAAATTCATATATATATAAACATATATCTATACTCTTGTGTTTTTTTGGTTCATTATTTGTTACTGTTATTGTTGTTGTTATTATCAAATATGGAGTTTGTTCTTTTTATTGGTCTGGTTATTTTGTATGTATGTATAAAATTAGAGGGGTATTTTTGGTGGGTCCTTTCACTATATCTCTGTTTGTCGCATTGTCTGTTCTCAAGCATGATGTGTTTGATCTGTCATCATCATTGTTTCCACCAGATTGGACAAAAAAGGGAAGGTAATATCTATATAGATTTTTGTAGTTTTTCGTTTAGATCATACTTCATAGGATACTAAACTTCAAAAAATTACAATGATAGTAATATATTATTTGCTGGTTAAATTAATAATCACTGGCTTATCTAAGATGCCTTGGATCTTCTCATGATCTCATCCGTCCTTATAATTTATAAAGCCTGTAGTTTTCTTGGGGTCTTCAAAAGGCAAGTTTTGTATAAATGTATGGTCCTTCTAACATGTTCTTGAAGGGCACATGTTAATGTTTATTTTGATTGGTCAAGTGAGTTTTCAAATATTAAAAATTATCTTTTTAATGAATTTTCGTAGATTTCAAGATATAAGATGCTCTACTAACTAATCAGAAGAAATCTTAAAATGTGCCCTAAAGGCACATGTTAGATAAATCCATAAATGTATGGCTTGGCTGCTTCATGTTTAACAAGATTTTTTTAAGTTGATGCGAAGTAATCAAGAAATAACGATTTCTCCATTCTTCACATTTTGATATGAAAGTATTTGTCACTTTTATGATAAAAGTTAATCAGATTAAGCATAGATATTAGTGAATGATTAAATTTATTTTTTGGGTCCCTCAAGTTATTCTAAAATTCTGTTATAGTCTTTTGATATTAAAATTATATTTTTAGTCTCTATTTTTTTTTTACCAATGTCATCAACTATTTTGTTTGTAAAATATTATCCATGATGATTAAATTATCAATGTTAGTAAAAAATAAGGGACCAAAATAAATGGGTTACAAAATAAACTTTCTCTTAATAATTCAGAGCTTCATATCATATTTAGTTCAAACTTCTGACACTTACTTAAACGACTTAGTCAACTTAGAGACTGGATTCACTGCAGTGGATTTCCCTCCAAATTCACTGCAGTGTACCTGCAGTATGCATTATTAACCATTAGATTCATCTCATTGGTCCATATTATGCCACGTCGCCCATCAACCTTAAGTGAGACGGTGCGTTCTGTTATGGTCTTTTTTTTTTATTTCATCCAACCTAGATGGCCTCTTCTCTTCCATTTTCTTTTCATCTCATCTTTCTTTTGTATGCTTTCTCTCTGTAGTATATAATTAAATATGATCTTTTTTGCGAAAAAGCAAGAAAAACAAATACCCATTTCTCTCTGTATCACGAAGATGGAAGATTGCTTTAACTTCTTTGTGTGCCAATAATATATGATTATGAAGACTTTGCCTATAAAATAATGTCCAGAAACTCACCATCTAGCTCTTTCAAAACATTTTTGAAAAAAAAACTCTTTAAGAACTTGTTGAATCTTCAGGAAGAAACCCAAAAAGCATATTAACATAGAGCTTAAGAGATATAAGACTATACCCAAGCTCACGAGGGATTTGGACCAACCCATTTCATCATATTTGGAGAAAGATTAGTTGATTGTGGTGAAGACAAGTTATTGTATGAAAAAAGAAAATGAACCATTCGAGAAAACCCATTTCAGCAATGAAGAAGAATTACGAGTGTCAGAGTGTGTGACAAAAATGCGAAGAAGGTAGAACAGCGAGACAATGAGCTGCGTTTGGGTTGGACGAATTTGAAAAACAAAAAAAATTGACAGAACAGACCGTCTCACTTGAGGCTGATGGGCGACGTGGCATAATATAGATCAAGAAGATGAATCTAATGGTTATTAAGGCATACTGCAGGAACACTGCAGTGGATTTGGAGGGAAATCCACTGCAGTGATCCATCTCCGTCAACTTAACCATTGAATCAATCAATCTTGATTAGTTTCATATCATAAATGATAATCTTAACACCCTTAGAATTTTAATATTTCTTTAAAATATCATTCTAATATTTATTTTTCTTAGTAAAACCTTTAGAATTAAAATAAAATTTTATCCAAACATTTAATGTAAAACATTTTGTAACCTTTTCAATTTTAAATTCTGTTGACCCTACATGAATGTTGAATGGTTTGACTAGGTGAAGATAGGCATGTGTAAGTTGAGATATTTGGAGACATTGATGGACCCACAACATATTCGATGAGCTGCTTTACTTGTTAGCTTTTTTGGCACCCATGGAATTTCATCATAAAGCCCACTGATTGGTGATCACTCCATGCTATATGTACTGTAATGTATTATTTTTTTTCTATTGTTTTATTGCTATTATGATTTATTTGTTTAAAAATGCTTTTGTGGCCTTAGGTTTTTCAAACACCCTTTTGAGGCTTTTAAGGCATCAAGTGGTGAAGAAGGAGGACCATCATGCATTTAGACAAGCCAACCATATGTTTTTGGCTTTCCTTTTGTTAGGTAAAGGCATCAAACATTTTCATAATTTTCCGTCACTTACCTCTCAAAAAGCACGCCTAGAAAGGACAAATTTTGAGGTAATATGTAATGTAATGTAAATGTGGCTCTTCCCACATAAACAAAAAATTAAATAGATTTTTCTTACAAAACTAGGTATGTACTGTTGTGGAAGTTTCAATTTTAATTTGGGCTCATTCATCTTGTTACGTTTCAATGATTGGGATATTACAATTTACAAGTCATCTTTATATATATGCTACATTCTCTAGATAAGATTTAGTTCACCTATCAAATCATCAGTGGGAATTGTTGATTTTGGAGAGATTCCTTAGATGATTTATCATATGAAACATTAAAAATATTAAATATATTTGAGGTGAATTTCATTATATATAATTTGCATTTGTATTTTTTTACCCAATTTGTTTGTTAAATCTTATTATATAAAATTGAGTATTTAAGATTTTTAAGGCTCTAAAAAAGTTTATTTTTGCCTTACTATTTAATCTCTATTAGTGTGCCTTTTAAATAAAGCTAATATTCAATGGTAAAAGAAAAACTTAGAAACCCTAAGGGTTTAGGATTTAGGGTTAAAATTTCAACCTCAAAAGTGGGTTTGGGATAATTTTTTTTTTAAAAAAAAAAATATATATATATATATATATAAGACCACTTTGCAAAAATAAAAACATTATGGGACTAAAAGTGTAATTTGACCGTAATAGAATGAGAAAAGATGATTTGGTAGCTGATCTGGCAAAGCGTAAAGAAAAAGCGAAAAAGGCATAAGCATGTGTTCCACTTCCACATACCAACTTATCATTCCTATGTCTTATGAGGTGGATAGTGTTGGACATTTGGGCTAGCAGAATTGTGGTGTATAATATATGTACTCAAATTCTAAATTAATAGTTTCATATTATTCATACCTTTGTTTTGAGTTTGGATTATTTCAGGATGAATTGCATTATATTTTTAAGGTTTTTTTGTTAGTTTGTCCAAATGAAAATCTAAACAAATTGTGTCTTTTGTACAAAAAAAATAAATCTAGGGAATCTTTTGTTAGTTTCCACTTTCCAAAGTTTATATAATTTCTCTCGCACAATACAAAAATTCAATGAAATTTTGTGCATTTTATCACTTTCTTTTTTTGTAATCCTGCTTCAATTTTCCTCCCTTTTTTTTTGGGTACTTTTTTCTTTTAAAGGATTTTTTTTTGGGTACTTTTGAGTGTGAGCTGGTGAGGGCCTGCAATTATTGACCCCAACTACAATGGCCCATCACCTGCATCATTTATGCCTGTCATTCAGTCTATCCTTGTTTAAAATTGAATTTAACATTCACATTTTGATATGCTAACTTTAAATATATAATGTTTTGAATTTGATTAATTTAAACAAGAAATATCACTAATCTAATAAGTAATTGTAGAGTTTTGATATCATATTAAACAAAATCGAAAAAAACGGAAAGGACATAGACACATAGTGAATAAGTGATAAACTGATAATGAGTCCTTTCCACATTTGGGCCCAGAAGTGTATAGCCCATAACCTCATCAAACCAGTTCAAGCCCATCATAGAAATTTGTGTACAATGAAGGCAGGATATGACTATACTTTGGTATGGACCAAACAAAAATACAAAAGACTATACAGTGAACTATAGAGATGGATTAATAATATTGAATGTGTCAATGTATGGATAATAAGCTCTTTAAGATGGAAAAAGATCAACATAGTGGATTATTGGCATATAACTAAGAATTAGATAGGATCGTGACAGAGTTTAGTAAGTAAAAGGGGAAGTTACACTTTATTTCCTAAATATCCCCCTAACAAAAATATAAATAATTTTACGGTTCTTTTTTCCTAATAAAACAAGAGAAATGAAGACAAGTTTATCGATCATAGATTTTCAAGTTTTGGTTTGAAGAGGTGGAACGCATAATACTACACTCTCCTTTTCTTCTCTTGCGCTTTACAAATTTGTTTCACACTTAAATAAAGTTTTTTTATATCTATACTATAAAGTTTATCAACTTAATATACATGAGTTAACAATTTGATTTTAAAAAATTTAGTTTATAATTCTTTAAAAAAATAGTTTTAATTTTATAGTATTTTCAAAAATAAAAAACTAATACATCTTAATTAAATTGCCTTCATAATTTAATCTAAAAAAAATATCTAAAAATTAAATTATATTTCCTTTGCGATTTTTAATAATCAAACATCAAACTGTGTAGGGAAATATCAAGTGATATATCTATCATAATTAAATTATAGGGTAAATTACACTTTGGTACCCTGTGGTTTGACCCTATTTCACTTTGGTACCCTGTGGTTTGAAACTTGACACTTTGGTACCCTGTGGTATTCTCCATTAACACTTTGGTACCCTTTGGAGCTATTTTGTAATTCTAACCATAATAAATTTTACAAAAATTACATATTGACCCCAAAAAAATTTTAAATTTTTTCATTTTAGTCCCTATATAATATGTATCCAGGGACCTATTTGTAATTTTTTGAAAATTTTCTGGGGTCAATATGTAATTTTTGCAAAATTTGTTATTGTTAAAATTACAAAATAGCTCCAAAGGGTACCAAAGTGTTAATGGAGAATACCACAGG
>QANZ01047738.1:113244-141025 GCA_003254925.1 Chamaecrista fasciculata
TTTGGAGTGGTTGTCTGTTAGACTGTTTGTGGTTGTTGGTTGCTTGTGGTGCTGGTTATTGGCTGTCTGTTTTGTGGTGTTGGTTATTGGTTGTCTGTTGGTATGATGATGACCTTGAAGTTTTAAAGTTCCGTTATTTTGATGGGAGAGCGGACTTTATGTTGTGGCAATGCATGATTTATGACTATTTGGTTAGAGGGTCTTGAATATGCATTGTATGATGAGTAATGGTGAGGGTGTTGTGCGCGCAACGAGGAGAGGTTGTGCGAGTGATGAGATGCTACGCTGGCAACGAGGAGATGCTGCACAAGCAAGAAGAGATGTCATGCAGGTGAAGAGATACCGTGCTGACGATGCTATGCAAGCGACGAGGGGATGCCACGTATGTGATGAGAGGATACTGTGTTTGGTGACGAAGAGATGCTACACAAGCAAGAAGAGATGTCATGCAGGTGAAGAGATGCCGTGCTGACGATGTTGTGCAAGCGACGAGGAGATGCCACACAGTTTATTTGAGGGAGGACTAGAGTGTTCTCCGAGAATAGATGAAGATCAGAAAAGCTGAGAATGTAGGGAGGTCAGTTTTCTGATAGAGTTTGATTATGGGAGACTTTGAATAAAGGGAGGATTTGTTGGGGTTCTTTTGTTTTTTCAAAGTCCCACATTGGTCAAGTTAGAAAAGTTGAGTGGGTGAGCAAGCTATAAATAGAGAGGGCTTTTCACCTTAAGAGGCACCACAACTTACATAGAAATCTTAATGGGTGTATTGAGGTTTGGGTAGTTGTGAGTCATTTTTTAGAGAGTGTTTGCAATTTTCTCCAGTCAAAAATTGTATTGAGAAGGGTTTTTAATTTTTCCGTTCAAAAATTACAAATAGTGAATTTTGTCCCAGAGGGGGCTGTGGAGTAGGTCTTAAGGCACCGAACCACGTTAAAGTTTTGTGTTTGTTTCTCCATTTTCCTCTTCCTTTATTTCTTATGTGGATTGCGCTTCCGCCCAACATATAATAATATAATTAATTAAATTTAATTCCTGCACAATGTTAAAATAAAGAAAATATTAAATTTAATTCCTACACAATGTTCAATTATTTCAATTTGTGTGCTTGCAATGTTTGGGCGATGTGGCCAAGTCTAAGCCCTGAGATAAGTTTAATGACTAAGATTAGACGAAATGGAGAGAAATGAGAATCCATTCCCGGAAAAGTGAATGATTTTAGATTTTAGAGTTTTGACTTCAGCTACGGGCTACCTCTTGAAAGGTAAATAATTACTTGCTACTTTCAACCATGGACAGTAGTGCCTAATACCGAGGCAACTTTGGTCCATACCCTACACTCACTAATTTGAAAGTTCACCACATAAAGTAATGCATTATTGTTGGATTCGAAATACATTTTTAGCAAAGATCACATGCTGAAGATTTGAATTTTGAATCCCTATAAAACTTATTTTAAATATTAAAAATGTAATACTGTTCATAAAATCGGACAGGATCGGCTGGTGGTACGATCTAAAATAGTCATAAAATTGCTCATACAAAGAATTACCTCAGAGCCGGCCGATTTATGGGTTATACTAGTTAAATATTTTTTTTAAAAAAAGATATTCTAGATCAAAATAATGTTATTTTAAGATATTTTTTTCGCATGAAGTTTGAACTCAAAATGGTGGACTATTTACCATGTTTTAATTTTATATTTGATATTTTATTTATTCATTCTTATTTTTCATTTAATCATCTTCAAATCTAATGAGTTTATATTGTATATTTTTGTATTTTTAGTTTATTTTTTATTATATTAAATTAAATATATAATTTTTTATTTTAATTGTTATCGATTCAGTTTTAGTTGAATTTCGGATAAACTATTAAACTTTGAACAGATGTTAAACCGATTCAATGATCAATCTAATTTTTAGAATCTTGAACAAAATATGAAGTTAAAGTTTTTATAGAAATATGAAAAATATAAAAACCTACCATGAATATTAGAAGTCCATGCATGCATAGTTATATACGAAATCCACTTACATAAAATATTTGTTTGATCACTGCATATATACCATGCATGTAAACAAAATTTAAGATTATCTAACGATATAATACTAGTTTAATAATAATAAAAAAGTAATGAAGATAATATAATTTAGAGATGTAATTCGGAAATGGATCCTCTAGAGTTCCTTTATTCTTTACAATTCTTGTAGGGTATGAAAGAGAAAAGAAGAGAAAAGAAGAGAGAGAAAGAGAAAATTTAGTTTTTATATATTTTTATTTCTATATTTTTACTCTAACTCCACAATAAATATATGGAAATGAACTCTAGAGTATCCAAACCCAATTAATTCATTGGGAATTACGAGTCACCAATATTTAGATTTAGGTTTAAGAGCTTCTAATAATAAGGAGGTGCATGCATGTGAGTGTAAACAGAAGTTGCAGGTTTGCATGTGAGCTTCTCTCAAACCTCGATATATCACTGTCAAACCTAGCCCTACTCTACTCTCATCTCGATTCCTCTTGCTCCAAATTATTTATTATTCGTACATTTTATAGCAAACTAACAATTTCATTATGAAAAAACTGAAACACAAAATTTAGTTCTAAAAAAAAATCATATGTTATATTCTTTAATTTATGAAAAATAATTAATAAATATAATATTTTAAGGATCAATTTGTTAATTTAGGATTTAAAAAATATGTGACAAAATGGAAGCCTTTAATTTGGAAAATGATGGATAAAGGTCCAAAATCCCTGATCTACCAGTACCAAGCCCGGCCACTAAACACCAAAAAACTCAGTTGTCGCATTTGAATACATAATTGAGAGGTGTTGGGCGATATTACTGCAAAATGTCACGTGAACTGATCGATGATGCGTATATACATTATGATTCCATGTACGTTATACGTATAAACGCAATTCAATTTACATATTTCTTTATTATACTTTGTAATTGTATTCTCTTAATAAATATATAATTATCTTAATTGGACCCAATTCCCATTCTATATATACCACTACGTACCACCTCAACATCGATCACCTTCAAAAATCAAAATCATCAGTTAACGTATACTTTAGTTTCTAGCTTGCCTTCTTAATTAGCTTCCATGGATACCAAATCATTCAGGATCTTGTTCTTCTTCCTCCTCATTATCTTCGCTGCTCGTAAGTACTTTTTACTAATGAATTATTCTTAATTCCATTTTAATCTTACTTGTGTGTTTTAATTAAGGAGTTGATTATTATGAATGAATATGTAGAGATGGGACTGGAGAAAGTTGAGGGAAGAGTGTGCGAGTCACAGAGCCATGGGTTCAAGGGACCATGCTCTCGCGATCACAACTGCGCCCTCGTTTGCCGCAATGAAGGCTTCTCCGGCGGCAAATGCGTCGGTTTCCGCCGCCGTTGTTTCTGCACCAAAATCTGCTAGTCTACTTCTATTCACTAGTAGTTAATAATTTTAATTCCAAGCTCATTTCATCATCTATATATCATCATCCTCATCGTGTAATCATTTCATATGTATCCATCTCTAGCTACTAGCTAGCGACTCAGGATTATATTAGACACCATGCACGCTAAAATAAAAATAGAACAAGTTTAATTTCACTCATCATGCATCTCTTTAATTTGTGTTTTTATTATGTGCCATGATGCCTCTTGTAAGCTTTAATTTATCACATTCATGATAATATTAGTACTGGAGCTCGGATTTTCTCTACCTAGTTTTTATTTACATCCTTTATTTTATTTTTTTTTTAGTTCGTTGGCGCGCACATATCATATTATATAACTAATTTAAGTTGTTTTTGTACTAACGTGCAAAATGTTGATAATTTATATTAGGATTTATCTAATATGTGTCTTTAGGGCACATTTTAAGGTTTTTTCTGATTGATTAGCAGAGCATTTCATATCTTGAAATCTACGAAAAATTCATTTAAAAGATAATTTTTAATGTTTGAAAACTCATTTAGAACACATGTTCATGTTAAAAGGACACTTTATATTATAATGTATTATCTAATGAAAAAATTATGAGACACAAAAATTTGAGAGGATACAAAATTATCATCACTAGCAATCTTGTCAAGCCATTGTGACCATGGGTGATCAAATTAGTCATACCTAATCAGAAAATCTTAAAAGTTGATTGGACGGATCCAAGTTCATGTTTGGATTGAGAAATATACCTTACCAATAATGGTAAATATTTACTAATTTTATAAAAATATAATATTTTAAAACTTTGAGTGTTGAAAAAATTGTAACAAACAAATTACGCTTTTTGTCTTATAGTTTGGAATGATTTTAAATCTGAACTTTTTCTTATTTCGTAAAATTAGTTTCATATATTTTTGTAATTTTTTATTTTTTAGTATTAAATCCATTTTTATGATCTAATTTGACCTCATTTACCGATCTAATTGGTTAGAGAAATGACTACCTATATAATTACATTCAATCATTATTTGAGACAAAAAAAAAACATGTAGGATTATTTTACAAAATATATAGAAAACAAGGGCCATATTGAAATTCACCCTAAACATATGGAACCAATTAAAAGTGTAATTTGATGAAATCTAAAATTAGATAAATATTAAATATTTCACACCAAGTAATTTAATAAGGCATTCATATTTATAATATTTGTTTTTACAGGTCTAGACATATATTTTATTTATTTAAAGAGAATCGATACAAAATTATGGACTAAATAGTTGATTTTCTTGAATTTTTATGTTATTTGCATTTTGATCCCTTCATTCCATTAATATAAAGTTACTCTAAACTCCATTACCATATTCTCTATTAACAATTTCATTATCATTTTATTCCATTTAAATCACAACAAAATCAAATTATTTTTTTGAATGAATTGAACAATGAATATTTAATTGGAATATTTAGCTAATTACTTTTGTTTATTATCACGAATTATCATATACTTAATTTGAAAAATGACTCCAAAATTCCTAATCTTCCTAGTGCAATGAACTCCAAAAAGTTCATTTGTCGCACTTGAATACGTTCAGGTGGTCCAGCTATTTTACTGCAAAAAAGTCACGTGAACAGATCATGCGTATATGCTTTACGATTCCATGTACGTACGTATAAACGCAATTCACATATTTCCTTTAATTACTTTATAATTATATTATATATCATGGAACTCCCATGCATTTCCATTATATATACCACAAAACCTCAACTTCCCAATCTATCCCACCCTCATAAATCAAATCAATTCTTTCAATTACCTATATATCTTGCCTTCCATGGATACCAAGTTATTCAGGATTTTCTTCATCCTCCTCATTATCTTTGCTGCTCGTAAGTACTTTTTACATAAATATGTATAACTACGAGTGATATGAGTTCCACATCGGGTAATTAGCTAAGAGTAAAGCACTATTTAAGGTCTTGAGCTCTCCAACTTCAACAGCTAGCTTTTGAGGTATAGTTCTCCTAAGAACTTATACTCGTATCAGTATGTACGTACTTGCTACTATCATTCCCTTTATCTAGCCGTCGGATCTGGCCGACGCTGACGGCGTGATTCTTGAGACACTCTTTGTATTTTCCCTTGGGAGTTGTATTGTTGTTGGGATTATGAGGATGATGATGGTGTGGTAACATCATGGTCATAGGCGAAAGAAGCTTCTTCTTCTTCTCTCTTTGAAGAAGGAGAGATTACCAAAATGAAATTTTAACAAATTTAGGGGATCAAAATAAGATTTTAGCTTATGAAATATGACTAGGATAGATGATTTGGAAGCCAAGTCAGCATTTAACAGTGACACATCATCATTTAATGGCCACATCATCAGACTAACTGACAGTTAACAGCTCAGTGACCAAAACGTAGACGGAAATGTAAAATTGAGGGACTGAGTTATAGTTTCCCACAATTCAAGGACCAAATCGTTGACTCAGTAACAATTGAGGGACCAAAAAGTAAATTTTCTCAAGTGTAAAATAAGCTTACATTATTTGCACCAAGAAAAAAAATATGAAGATTCAAGTTCTTTTGAAAAATTAATTTATTAATTATGATAATTAATAAATATTTTTAATAAATCTTTTAAGTGCTTACCTGAAATTTCTTTTTTGGAGCTTCTAAAATGAACTTGACCAGACTTTTATATATATACTAAAACCCTAATTTCTTCATAGAATGGCGGTCTCTCTCTCTTTTCATCTGAGAGTCTCTATATTATCTTTTGCTATTCTGAAAATCTCCTTTGTGCGACAGTAGAGAAAAATTCGTTTAAACTTGTGAAAGTACCAAAATATCTTAATTTAAAGAAAGTGTTCTCAAAAAGACGTAACTCAAATTATTCAATGAAATCTCCTATGAATATTATGTCTACTCACAACAATGACAATGACAAAGAAAATATTTTTTACAATCACAATTTAACATCACACCATAATCCCGCTTTCTTATAAAAGAATAGGTTACATATTTTTCACTGGATAATTTACTGATATGGATAAATAATAAATCGTATTTAGGTCTAATTAAAATATAAGATCATTATATAATCATAGATAAATATAGCTAATATTTTTCTGTGTGCATGCTATGAGAATAGGGATGGCAACGGATGGATATCCGGTGGTTTTGCCACTATCCGTATCCGTATCCGTTTATCCTATCCAATATCCGTACCCTATTCGTATCTGATAAATTAATATTCGTATCCGCACCCTATCCGATATCCGGTATCCGACGGATACCCGAAATATCCGAAAAAATATGGATATAGGATAGGATATCCTATTTTATAAATCGGATATATCGGGTACCCGATATCCATTATCCGCCAACTAATATAATTAAATGAAATTATTATTTATTTACATTTTAAATTTATTTTTTAAAATAAAAAATTAAATATAAATAACTAAAATATGATTCTTTAAAAAAATATATATGAATATAATTAATTAAATTTACATATTTATATATAAAATGTTAAATCAAAAGTAAAATATAAAAATTAAATAAGTAATAGGGTATCGGATATCGGATACCCTAAATATCCGTTCATTTCGGACGGATATAGGGTATCCGAGGGCAATATCCGTATCCGTCCAATATCCGAAAAAAATTTAATTTTCACTATCCGTATCCGTATCCGATATCCGGTATCCGACGGATACCGGATATTTTTTCGGATGGATACAGACGGATATCCTAACTTAGGATATAAATTGCCATTCCTATATGAGAAGTAAGTATATTGCAATATATCTTTTAATTTAAATGATCGAGATAAATTAACGAGAAATAATTATATAATTTATCAAAGAGATAAATGAGTAATTTAACCAGAAGATAGAACTTGTGGAGTTCTCCAATAATCCAACGGCTAGCTATCAACTCCGTTCTTGAATATCTGCTTTTCTGGAAAACTTTTTTTATTCCAAAATATCTGATGTTTTATAACTTCAAGAGAGCATTAATTATTCTTTTACCATTCTATCCCTATTAAATATAGTAGAGTCATAAATGAATAAACATTTTCCAAGTAATTTAATAGGGATAGTTTAGTCTTTTTACCTCATTTTTGTCTTCATTTTAGGTGAGCTAATCATTTCCTTGGTCTGTGTGTATTTACCTTAAACATCAGATATATAGGAACGGAGGGAGTACTAAATATTTAATTCAAACGAACACAAAATTTGACAAAATTTGTGTTGATGCCCATTACAAAGTACTCCCTCCGTTCCTATATATCTGATGTTTAAGGTAAAAACACACAGACCAAGGAAATGATTAGCTCACCTAAAATGAAGAGAAAAATGAGGTAAAAAGACTAAACTATCCCTATTAAATTACTAGGAAAATGTTTATTCATTTATGACTTTACTATATTTAATAGGGATAGAATGGTAAAAGAATAATTAATGCTCTCTTGAAGTTATAAAACATCAGATATTTTGGAATAAAAAAAGTTCTCCAAAAAAGCAGATATTCAGGAACGGAGGGAGTATCTATAACAATTTATTTAGAGTAAAACAGAGTATCACTTTAATCTACTAGGTAAGTCACACTCCTCCCAAGACTACCGTCTTCACCGTCCCTAAACATGTCCCACACTTCCACATTCTTGTGTTCTGTTCTCATGCATTATATATCCTTAATTAATACTTAATACAATGCTTGTGTAGGGACTAGCATACTTAATTAAATTATGACTAAAATCACAAATAAAATCTCCCCTCAACTTTCATAATTCATATAGTTATTATAAAAGACTCCATAAAATTTTGATTTTGTAAAAAAATTAGTTTATTCAATTTTTTTAATTTTATTATTGGGGTTAATTATATTTGGTATTGACTGAAGTTTAAAGTAAATTATTATTATGAAATATATACATTTTTTTGGGTCATTTTTCAAATTTCAATAAATATTTTATTTAAAAGAGTTTTGTTCCTTTTAAATTTGAATATTATATATATAGAATATCACCAACCAATGAGCATTTTGGCTATGTTGTATCTTGCACGTGAACAGATTCATACTGTCACCAGTCCCCACCACCAAAAAATGCAGTCACCGACCTCACTGTATATACCCCAATTAATTAATATTTTTAGTTTTAAAAGTTTTATATTTATCAACAAATGTAAGTTGAAATAGTAATCAAGTATTTTAATCTAAGATTTGAGTTCTACAGAAAATTAAATATCTCTAATATTGACCATCACGTCAGGGAATTAATTAATTAATTTCAAGTTAATTCAATTCAATAATAAAAAAAACATTCGGCTCGAGAGTTGAGAACAAATAATTGCATTAATAAATTAGTAAAAAGTTTTATCACCTTTTATGATTCTATTGAATTTAAATAAGATTAATCCAGGTCTAAATTGTTAAAACTAATTGAGGGAAAAAACTTATGATTGAGACAAATATCCTTGTTGAAAGAGTTTTATTATTGTTATATATATATATATATATATGATAAATTATAAAATGGTCCATGTGAATATGTGATCTGACTTATTTATGATAGTATACTGTGGTTTAAAAAATTGGGAATTGGGCCTGTGCTTTGTACCATTGAGACTTTGAGGCCCTGTAGTTAAAAATCAATTGAAGATAGCAATTTTGGTCCATTATATTTGTACTATGTTTTGTTTTGGTCCTTAATTAAGGATTGAAATGAAATTTTCAACTGCCACACACTCAAATAATAATTAACCATCTCATAAATCATTAAACAACTAAATAAAATATACGTCGGAGCCATTAAAGTAGAAAACACAGCATAGCCTCGATCTCCTTGGCTATAAATATATGGACAGACACACTGTGTGCTCTCACAATCATCATATCATATGTATTATATTGGAAAGGAGGGATTTGAAGAGAACGTACGTACTTTAGCATAATAATGGAGAGGGCACGATTCAGCATTTTCTTCTTGCTGCTTATTCTCCTTGCTTCTCGTACGTATAACAACTTAATTAATAACCCTCTTTTTCATTTCCAATATCTTCCATAACATCAAACATTACATACATACACATATATTAACCCTCAAGTTTAATCACATTTTGTGCTGATTTTTAGGGACTTGATAATAACACCATACATCATGTATATATATATCCGTTAATTAATTGATTTTTTTGCAGAAGAGATGGTGATGCAAGGTGAAGCAAGACACTGCGAGTCGAGGAGCCATCGGTTCAAGGGCTTGTGTTTCAGTGACCATAACTGCGCAAACGTTTGCCTCGTCGAGGGTTTCACCGGCGGCAAATGCCGCGGTTTTCGCAAGCGTTGTTTTTGCACTAAGGTTTGCTAGCTAGCTCATTATTATTATTATTTCCTTAGGTACTTCTTTTTATTACCTTTTGTGGCAGTTTGGCTTTCGTCGCGAGTGATCAGTTTTAGGAAATAATATCAGTTTAGGCTTTTAGTTTTAGTGGCTGTTGTGATCGTTTCCATGTGTCATGTACTTCTGTCATGTGTGTTCCTCATTTTGTATTTGTCACAAGAATGTAATGAAACTGCCTATCTTATCAAGTGTGTGTTTTTTTTTTCAAGTTATTGGGCTTTATTGGGCCTTATGATCTCTCTACATTTACCATCTCCGTGAGATTATAATGCGGTGCTTTACAAGCCCAATAACTTTTGGGCTTTAGACTGTATCCTCAAGAACTATAACGACAAAATTTCTGACGTGACAAGAAAAAAAAGGAAAGAAACACACACACACACACACATATATGAATATATATTATAAAATCCTTGGTTCATATATGGGCATTTTATTAATATTAATCATGTGATCATGTCTACTTCGAGAACGTGACATATTAAAAGAATCTAACTAGATCTGGTTTATAAAATACAGGAAGCAGGGCTTGTTAGGTATGGTTGATGAAGACCCCATGTGTGTTTAGTTATTGTCTTTTATATTGAACTACAATAAATAAATATATTATTATAATTATTTAAGAAGAAGAGAAACTCACTTAGTTTGATCACCATGAAAGTCCTGAAAGTGTATTTGATATCTCAGACCATTACATCTCTACTCTTCTATCATAAAATACATTCACTTATTTTTAAGCTTATTTGTAATTGGTTTAAAGGTTAATAAAATCACGAAAGGATCGATATCGAGGAAAATGGAAAAGAGTAGTCAGTAGGTACATGTAATATTTTTGAATTTTAGATATAAAAATAAATTATAAGACAGTAAGAAAAAGTAAATGATTATTTTTTACTTGTGAAATGGTAGGTTTAATATATATATATATGGTAGGTTTAATATATTTCACCAAAAAGAAAAAGGGATTATATGTAGTCCTTTTAAAAGAACTTTATAAAAATAAGCTCATTGTTTTGTATAAGGTTCTTCAATCTAATAAGTTATTCTTTAGATATAGATTATTATTCTCATGATGAATCACTTATATTTAGTTCAGATTAAAGGATTGTCTAATTTGTCAAATAGACTTAATTACAATCACACAACATAGATGATGACATTAATATTGTAATGTTCATTAGATATTGATACATCACTATTTGGGTGTACGCCTAAACGGCCCTCGCACCGGGCCTCTTCCCCCCTTCACACCCTGCAAAGCGCGCTCGAACCAATCAAGTGCCCTCCGCACAGTTAGGGGCGCCCCCCTCCACTCAGGAGCATGGCGCCCGCCTCCAGCTTAACACTTAGTCACCCACGACTACCTCGCTCCGCACAGTTAGGGGCGCCCCTCCACCCAGGAGCATGGCGCCCGCCTCCAGCTTAACACTTAGTCACCCACGACTACCTCGCTCCGCAAATCTCGGTCTCCACCATCTCCGCTGGTGGAGATCGTGTCTGATTACGTGGTCCGCCCCGCGCGCTGACCACCTCTCCCCCCTGCTCTATAAATAGAGCTCAACTCAGCAGTTCAAGGTTAGCTACTTCTTACACTCTGAAATTCTCTTACTCTCCTATCACTCTCTTACTAACTTGAGCGTCGGAGTACTTTTCGCAGGGTCCCCCTGTGAAGCTCTTGCAGGTTCTTGCTCAACTCTTGGCTCTTGCAACCCACAACCGGTGAACTAGGTAAGTGCTAACCATTTTCTAGTTTATCAGATATAAAAATTAACACAAAATCAACCTGAATGCTTGTGATCAAAAGCGAACAGTCATTTAAAAAATATTAACATCTATCAGAGACCTAAAATTATATTAGCTAGATTTAATCAATTAACACTAGTGCAAAGTGCACACATATGTCAAGCGAATCACTGCATCAGTGTATCTTATTGGACACTTGATAATTTAACAATATCATCGGACCTGATTCTGAGAATATATATATATATATATAGCTGGTTCAATTCACTAGCTAGAAAATCTTGTTAGAAGATCAACCTTCTCATCATCATGTATTAATTAATTTACTTATTTTGAAAAAGGAAAACAAATTTGGATTGTTTGTCAAAGGAGGATTAACGAGTCAACAAAACCAGTATTCCTTTTATGAAATTATATTTATAATAGAATTAATTCTATTAATTAATTTCATAACATTTTAAAAATAAAATTATAATATTTACATTTTATGAAATTATATATATAATAGAATTAATTGATCTTTTAAATATATATTAATTAATATTAATGACAACTATAAAATTTTCATGCAGATTATTAAGTGAGTTATAACTTATAACAACAAAATATTAAGTTCGATCAAATCATAATATTTTATTTTTAAAATACATAATTATAATAAATATAATTATTTTGATAAAATATTAACTTAAAGTTATTAATAAGTATAATATTTTAAACATTAATAGTTAAATATGTTTCTCATTAAATTTCAGTTAATTCATTTAGTAAAATAATTAAATTGATTATGCTCACATGCATGCATCTTTTAAAAAATCAATCTTATAATGTTATTTTTTAAATATAAAATTAAAATATTTATCATCTTTTAAAAACTGAATTATTACTTTATTTTAATTTTTTAATATTTTAATAATTATTTGTTTAATATGAGTATCATTTAAAAAAATACTCTTAGTGTCTGTCAAAATTCACCAAGATAAGAATATATTATATATATATATATATAATAAGCCAACTAGAAATTTAAACAAATAAAATAGGGAGTTAAATATTTAAAGAGGTTTGAAAAGCATGAGAAGAACCCATCCACTCATTAATTCCAATAGATGGGTGAGAAACCCATGAAGACAGGGAGGTGGGTCACCAAACCAAACCTTACAGATTTGTTCTCTTTATTTTTCCCTTTTTTTATTACCAATTATTACTATTATTTCATTATTTGGAATTAATTTAATTTCTTCCATATGCTTCTAGAATTCAGATAATTATATATATATATATATATATAAGTAGTAAGGTAGGAGGGTGAGGCTTACCAACCACGTTCTTAAAAATTGACATTGGCCGGCCCAAAACGACATAACTGTTTCTTCAGTGTTGGGTGCAATAGGAGGTTGGTTGGGGCATGAAAACGACAACTACATATATATTAGTGAACATCACGAGCTGAGCTAGCCATATTTATATGTATATATATAGTAGTTATATAAAATCGTAAAATTAATATATTTAAATTATTTTAATTTTTTACCGTTGTTCTTAAAAATAAATTTAATAGATTAGATTAGTCTCTAAAAAATATATATTAATATTAATATATAACATAACAAAATGAATCATGTGTGTTGGACGATACTAATCTCACATTCCACTACCATATACCAATATCTTCTAAACGTTATTAGGTGACATTAACCGGTTAACCCAATACCATACCCCATGCATGAACTGTACAACATGGTGCTAATGGCCCACCCAAAAGCACTAATAATTTTGAAAGAAATCAAATTAATCTAAACATATGTATATGCTAAGGAATAGACCGATTGAGGGCTGGAGTACGACCTCTCCCATAATCTTACTCATGTCGATCGATCTCACCCTTAACAGGCCGACCCACTCAAATGTTGCTACCAAAATTGTTAGCACATAACAACCCTACCTCTAAAAGTTTAGGGTGGGGGCCACCTACTCCCGGACCCTCTCTCTCTCCCCCACAATATATATAGGACCTTCAGAGTAATACACACACTTTTGCATATCACTTATTCTTATTTTATCGGATTACTGACTTAATCATCGGAGATACTTCTGGGCATTTGCAGGACTGGTGGACCTCGACAAGATTAGAGAGACGATATCAATATATATACACAATTCATTATGACTCAATTGTTTAATACCATCCGATTAATTTTTAAAACCATTGAAAGACATGTAAACTCAATTAAAAATTAACAGCAAGCTGTTACTCTAATATTGGTGGAGTTGGACTGGGATGTCAGGAAATTAATTTTGATTAGAGTAATTGATTAAGAATCATACGATATCTTTCAATTGATAATTGGAGACTAATTATTTTTGAATCGTAAAGATTAGTTAAGTGAATTTTATCTATATCAATAAAATTTTTGTCATGCACGTGATATGAATCGAATCCGAGATGTTATATTTTAAAATTTTAGCTATTTGCCAATTATGCTGAAGTTTATTGATTATTAAGCACACTATTTTGTAATGGAAGGTAGGGGAGTTAGTTACTACTGATATCCAATGTGAATAGACAAGAGTTAGTGGAGTAAGTTGAGGAATGTTTCTAGAATCCTTTTTCTTTATTGCAACACAACAAATAAATAAATAAAATGATAGCAAGAAATAGGTTAAAAGAGAGTGGAAAGGTGGAAGAAGACAATACAAAACACCAAAAAAAGTTAAAAAGGAATCGCGGCCTATTACAGATAAGAGTGAGATTTCGGAGTGTGTACCCAAACAAAATGTTTGGTATATGTGAATGTAGCCAAACTCCTTTTCTTATGCCTCTTAATCTTCACTCCACTCTTTTCACTCTTTACCCATTCGACCCAACAAAATGTTAATGAATATGATTATATTCAATTACTTGAATTTAAATTGATGCAATCACATCGAGCACTGTTGCTAATTATTAGTTTGATTATGGAATTTAACAGTTATGAAATATGTATGACTTTTGATGAAGATTTGAATTTTCCCCCAACAACACTGAAATTAAAGTCTCTGGGCTGTTTATATATGGTTCCGATGTCACGCTCAACTTATCCCCATGCCATGATGATAATTGCTTTAACGAAACACACAAGTCAAACCCCAATTATTTGTTTACCCCAATAATTATTATGCACTAAATGTAATTATCATCAATATATATATTAAGCAATGATTTAACATGAAATTTCATGTTATTTCTACTATATTGAATGGAATTGGCTGGACTCAATTGTATGAAATGGTTTGACCCAGCATAGTACGTACGATAGAAGAAGAAATTTGTCTATATTACATCTATATTTAGACATGTATTTTCTACTCCTGCTACTATGGAGAGCAGCACACAGCAGTTCCAAAAATAGTGACACCTTGGGAAGAAACGTAGGAGGAGAGAAAATCCCAACAGAGAAGGAGTCATATATATAAAAAAATATAATTGGAGCTAATTTAACTCCGTGGCCAAGCTTGGCTCGACCTTATTTAGATTAGATTGAGTACTCTTGAGTCTAAACAAAATTTGATCAGACTCATATACTCCCTTAATACATCTCATTTTAAAACATAGGATATTACACGATAATTAAAAAATAAATTACAACAATTTTTTTAAAATTTAATAATATATAAAAATGAAAATATTTAGTTCAACCAACAAAGATTGATTCAGTTCATAACTCACAGGGTCGTGAATTTTATTCCCGCTGTCAATGTGAGGGTACAAACAATGTGTAAGTACCATTATAAGCGCTCATAAAGTATTAAGACATGTATGTCTTGACCTTAGTAAGCCTCGCTCACCTAAAATTTTTTCAGCCAAAAACAAATATTTAGTTCAATTAATTATATATATATACCTTTTATAAAATTAAACTATTTAATTTTGGTATATTTTTATTCAAATTAGACTTCTTATTGCTTTTTTTTTTGGGTAAAAGTGCTTTTTTCATCTCCAATTTTTAGATTAATTTTTAATTCGTCACCAATTTTGTTTATAAGATTTTGTATTTTGATCAATTTTATCATTTAATTAACTTTTTTAATATATTAACAATAAACTTCGTTATGTTTTTTAATTTGAATTAGAAGTTGAGTTGATGATATTTGATTAGAGAGGCATAAATAAATGGAATATATATATAGAGAGAGAGAAAGGAAAAAAAAAGAATGGGAAGGAGAGAAAGTAGTAAATAGAAGAGGGAAGAGAGGGGTGGAAGTGGAAGTGGAAGTTGGGGGAAAAGAAAGATAAAATGAAAGGAAATTAAAGGAGGGCTATACCTACCAAATCCAGCAGAAAGTAAGTAAATAGGAACCACTCATAATTCTCACCAACAACTGGGTCAAACCCCCACACACACAATTGGTGTATGTTTTGCTTATTTGCCTGCTTCCATTCCATTTATATATATATATATTCCTTTCCTTCCTTCCTTCCCTTCCAATTCTCTCACTCTCTTTCATTCTCTCTATTAAGTAAACAAGTAATAAGAAGCACATAATTAAACACATGGGTAGATCTCCTTGTTGTGAGAAAGAACATACCAACAAAGGCGCTTGGACCAAAGAGGAAGACGAACGTCTCATTAACTACATCAAGCTCCACGGCGAAGGCTGCTGGCGATCTCTCCCCAAAGCTGCTGGTACTTTCTTTCTTTCTTTATTTCATTAACTACATATATATAAACTCATCATGTTTATAAAATAGGGTTGCTCAGATGTGGCAAGAGTTGCAGACTGAGATGGATAAATTACCTTCGACCCGATCTCAAGAGAGGCAACTTCACCCAACAAGAGGACGACCTCATCATCAACCTCCATAGCCTCCTCGGCAACAAGTATGTTATTAGTATTAAATTAATTCATTCATCACATGGATCATCTATATTAAATTAATTAAATGATTCAGGTGGTCTCTCATAGCAGCTCGACTACCAGGAAGAACAGACAATGAGATAAAGAATTACTGGAACACACACATCAAACGCAAACTCTACAGCCGAGGAATCGATCCCCAGACTCATCGACCCCTCAACACAAACACAAACACAAACACCAAAACAACAACTACTAGTACAGACAACAAGAAAACTAATAACACCAATAAATTGCATCATTTAGATCACTCCTCCGACTCCAACACCACCAGTAGTGGACTCACCACCTTATCTCTTCTCAACTTGGATCTCTCCATAGCCCTTCCTTCTTCTTCCAAACCACAACAACATCAACATCAACATCATCAACAACAACAACAACGTCAAGAAGGTGTGTGCTTGTGTTACGGTCTAGGGTTTAAAAAGAAGGATCATGGTGATAATCAACCATGTACCTGCAAATTATTAGGCATCGCTACTGCTAATCCTGCTCCTGTTATTACTACTCAAACTACTGCACCTACCAACAACGTTAACCACATCAATCATCTGTATACATCATTTTACTCACCCATGAATATTTAATATTAATTACTTACCTACACACTCCTATCCTAGTCTTACTACTTCACCAATTAATTACTTAATTAACCACTAATCCACTTATTATGCTTCTTCATCTTCTTATTCTTACCCTGTAATGTTTACTTAATTACTTAATTAATTATATTACTCTCCAGGAAAATATATATATATATACTCGAATGATTCAAGCTCAAATCTATATTTTCTGTTTTTCATCTATGTTCCACCTTTTTGGTTTTATATATGAAAGAATAGCATTCGAGAATATAATCATCAACCAGTGCTTCGTTCAGACTAGCTGGCTCGTTAGTACAAATTTGATTATTTTATTGATGTCTACATATATATGCTATTAGTACTTGCTGGATATAAATTAAATTGGTAATCTGACAAAATTTGAATATTGCCATCGTCATGGAATATTGATGTGGCTGAGGAACGTACTGTTTGGTTGTTGGATATTTAATAATCCTTTTCATTCATTTTTCCACCTTCTTACCAGTATAGATTGATAAATAAATATACTAGCTAGTACGTTACTTTACTAGCTGAACAATGCCAGTAGTGTCCTTCAAAAGTTATATATATAAATATGCATATAAACCCTCAATATAATTCTATTATATATGGAGATAGAATTTGAATGAGAAAGAATTGAAGTCCAAGCCTGCCACTACTATGGTTGGTATATATATATATTAGTGTCTGCTGAAGAAGGAAGAAGACAAAACGAAAGAGAGAAATTGAAGAAACGGAACGAAGAACTTCAATTATTTTACGAAAGTTTCTTATTTATTTATATATAATATATTTATAAATAATAAGAAGCTCTGCGTTTCATGATACACTTTAATTATTAAAAGTTTTTCATGTACTCTACCTACTACACTCTATTAAGTTACTAATTAATTAGGTATGATATCAATAATTAATTATTAATTAGCTAGCTCGAGTAAATTATATATAACTTTACTAGCTCTAAGAGATGGCAATAATAATGTGAAACGACGTGTTCTTCCATTTCTCTTGTGTGCGTATATAAGCATAAGCTTCCAAGGGATTTGGTGGTAGATAGATCAGAGGAGATGAGGGAATTTGAATATAATGATAATTCATCAAAACTTGTCTGGAAATGGAATACATGTCTAGAGTCTAGACATTTCTGACTACTTAACAATAATTAAGTGAAAGACATGTGCATGCCCCACTTCATGTGGTTGGGCAGAATGCTACTAGCAACTACTCCGTATATAATATAAATGTCGTCTGTGTATATATATATATATATATAAAATATTAGATTTATCTAACATGTGTTTTAAGACACATTTTAAGGTTTTTTTTATTGGTTAATTAGTAGAGCATCTCATATCTTGAAATCTATGAAAATTCATTTAAAAGATAATTTTTAATGTTTGANAAAATTGGATGGGATTATGATTTGGATGAGATGAGATGAGATGAGATGAGATGGAGGGTTCAATAAAAACTAAATCCAGTACTGTTCCTCCAATCCTAGAATGAAATGAGATTGGATTAGGATTGAATTAGGAAATTGGGGCTCCCAAACAGACCCTTATATTTTATCTTTTTACCTTTTACTTTATATCTCTAAAATATATCAAAATATAGAGGATCAAACTCCACATATTGGGTAGGGATCAGAAATAGAGGGCAAAGTAGACCTAAATGTAGGGTTGGGGAAGAATTGAAACATTACAAAAATTAGATGAAACAGAAGCAAACATAAAGAAGGTTTAGGACAGGTTGGTAGATATAAGAGAAAAGGCAAAGAGGCGTGACGTCACTTGAGATAGGACACCTACCCACTCTGTCTTTTCTCATAAATTCCTCTTCTCTCTCCACTCTCTGTCTCTGCCTAAACCATTCAATACTCATTATGCAATTAAATTAATCTCAATTTCAACAACTTTTACTTTTCTAAAACAAAAAACGTCTTTCTCTTGGACCTCTTCCATACTATAATAAAGGATAAGTTAATAACTTATTTTTTAAAAATATAAATATTTTAAGATTAAAGGGTCATTTTATCCTAAATGAATGCTCTAATGTTTATTTTAATCCATTATATTTTAAAATAATTAAATTAGTCTTAAATATTGTTAAAATATTTCATTTTGGTCCTAAACTATTGAATTTAGTCAAATTTCTCTCGTTTCTCATTTCAAATTCAAATGACTTGTTAAGAGAAACTTGTAACTCTGAATTCGTCGCATTCGAATTTAAAATAAAAGAGATATGATCAACTTTGTTTGTTTGACCATGAAATGAGCAGTCTACTTTTAGAACCGATTTGACATTGTTTGCTAAAGGCCTCAACTAGATATATAAGTACTATTTCAGAACAATACATAGCTCTAAACTCATCACGTTTGAACTTGAAATGAGCCAATATTTAATAGTTTGAAACCAAAATTAACATTATGACATATATTTAGGACCAAAATGATCTTTTAACCATATTTTAATTTACTTTTATTAGTACAAAGTTTTTGAATTATAAATCTGAGAGATAATTAAATTTTTCAGACATGTATGATATCTTAGGTTCTAATAGTTATGTGTAATTTCAATAATCTCTGTGTCTCACCGGATAATTAATTTTTGGCACCGCATACTTCTTTATATAGAAGGGTGGGAAATGAAAATGGTGATAGTGTTTCTAGAAGGTTAAGGAGACGCAAAAAGTGGCACGTTACTCGCACCTAATTCTTTCGCTTTCATTTCTTCATCTCCATGTGACACTTTCTCTTTCATTCTCTCTCTCACTCTCTCTCTCTACGATTATTGCTGTTTGGAGTGAT
The DNA here is from genome assembly GCA_003254925.1 of Chamaecrista fasciculata. NCBI lineage: Eukaryota > Viridiplantae > Streptophyta > Magnoliopsida > Fabales > Fabaceae > Chamaecrista > Chamaecrista fasciculata. The sequence continues at coordinate 133,174 of QANZ01047738.1, forward strand.
TAATTATTGGATATGTGGTTTGGTCATGATCCTGATCACTATGATATATATGTGTGTGTTGAGGGATTGAATCAGCAATATCTGTTCCATTTTTTTTTTCCTGAAAAACCAAACACATATATAATTAATAAGATCACATTCATATACAAACATGCATATGCATTCATACATTGATCCTCCCAACAAATCACACCAACTATTATTTCTACATGTTGGACCAACACGTACATTTTTTTTTATTATCGTGGCAAAATCCATCGCCCATGCATATCTTATCATCAATCTAGACGGCAGTTATATATAAACTAAAATCACATCTAACTTTAATTAGGTATAACCTTCTTATATTTAATTATTTATTAGTAGAGAGATTTTTTTTTAAGTAAAAAAAAGTTCAGATTCCATGAAAATTCACTAAATTAATCTGCTTTAGTAGGTAAAGATCTCATAGTGCAAGAATCTGGTATTTCACATTGAAAAATGATGTTATATATATAACTAGTGATAATTAAATCTTAGAGTGATCTCTCTTGATCATCGTCTCATTTATACAACATGCATGTCTATTAGCCACCCAAAAACCAACTTATTTCTATTAGTATGTCTCACGATTCTTTATTAATTCATTAATTGACGCATGCACTCACTTTTAATTAACTTTTTGATATATAATGTAGTATGTGATATTTTATTCTTTGCATGAACAGTTCCTTACCATAATTCTATTGCCTTATTTAGAATATATATATATATATATATCCCAAGGCACAGAGTTGATGCCATATATAAGTGATCTGCCAAATGGTTGGGTTTCAGTGAACCACAGATAAATTTCAGCATTATTATTTACCTTTTCAATTCTTGCCTAATTATTTATAGTGTTTACCTAATCCGAATACACTGCTCTTTTGTTTGTAATTCAGGACCCAGCTGGAGCTGTTCAGTGTACCCAGTATTTCTATTTTTAATTAATGATCATATAATATATTAATTTTATATTTTTATCTTAAAATTTATTTGATCTTTTATCTTTTAAAAATTTTAAATTAATTTAATATATTTTTATAATAATTCACTTTGGTCTCAAGTTACTAAATATGATCATATATTTTTCATTTCAAGTTTGAATGCGATGAATTAATTCAGAGCTGCATGTTACCTTTGATGAGTATTATTCTATCCAATAAGACCGTAAAAAAATAAGATCAAATTTAAGTCAAAAAAGTGAATTACTTGTTTGATGATCAAACAAATAAAGTTTGTTATACATATATTTTATTTCAAGTCTGAATGCGACGAATCTAGAAATACGAGCTACCAGACTTTATGAGTCTTTTTTATCAAGTTAAAATTGTCAAAAAATGAAATCAAATTAGAGTTGTAAAAAAATTTAAATACTGTTTGGAAAATATTTATTTAAATTTTTTATTATCATTATGATCAGACTAGTTACTAACTCTAACAACAATTGCTTTCGTCTAGATTATAAACTGAATAATAATAATAAAAAAAACACTCAATTGATGTAGAATTGTAGTCTCAGGGAAAACCATAGATTAAAACCTAAATCCCAAGATCAATCATGTCAAATCATCAAGAACAGAAACAAAAGATGCCGAAGCGTACCTGAGTTCTCCATAGTAATCAAAGTCTTTAGATCTTTCGAGTTATTGGTCTTCCAAATGGTTGAGCAATAATTTTCCTTAAGAAAGTCTTTTTTCTCTAATGATGTGGCTTAGTACCTGAAGAAACCCTTGCTCCCAATTTGGGGACCATAACCCTATATATATTTGCACAAGGCCCTTATTTTCAATTCAGCTCATCATAGAAATAGAAATTATACAAGAGTATACACACATATTATCCATACTTTATTAACTTATTGGGCTCATTATAAATTATATGGACTATCCTTAATTATGATAGCATTAGACATTCAATTTACTATTTTATTATATTTATATAAGTTCATAAACCTTACATGTAGATCAAACCATTGATGCTATAATAATCCACTTTTTTTTCCCTACATGCCAAGAGATAGGAATAGAAATCATTAACTTCAAATCGACATTTGTGATGAACTTAGTTATGTAAAGAAAGCTGACCTAGTTCATTTGTGCAAATTCAAGGAGTATATAATTTGTTTAAGTGATTTTTTTTAAAAAAAAAAGAAATCATAAAAATGAATCTATATTTTTTTTGAATTCTGTTATCACTTATCAATTAACGTATCTATAAAACATGTTAGACCCTAGTATAGGGAGCTTTTTATGTCCACACTCTACTACAATTAATCATCATGAGCGTGAATCAAGCTTTGATTTATCAATAAGATAATACAACTATACAAGAAATTATTTGGATAATTTCTTATTTGTTTATTTCAATGGAGCAACCTTTGGCAACTTATAATTATATCTATAAGCACATATGTTATTGTGATTTTAAGATTGAGGGTAAACCAAACAAAATAAGACAAAAGGCCCACGACATTAGTTTCCTATGTGCCTTAGCCCTCTCTTTTTGGTATTTTATATTTCTGAATGAACCTTGGGCTTAATATACCAAAAACACGAAGCCATTGGGCTTTGAGTCCCATAATGTTTAATAATGGGTTTAAAGCGGATTGAATAATCCCTTGTTGTTCAAATTTCGATGGTGAATATTGAAATAATGCAAAAATAAATAAATAAATAAATAAGTATGCAAAAAGTAAATAAAAATAATTCAAACAGCTATTATAAATTATAAAGTCTAATGAAAAATTTAATTTTAATGATTTATATGTTGAAATACACAATTTCTTGAATTCTAAAAACTAACCAAGTATAAAGACCATATTATAGGAAAGAATCAGTGTTGTCAGAACTGGACCGGACGGTCTGACCGCCAACCGAATGTGAAAGCGAGTGGGTTCGACCAAAAAAATCAAACTGTCGGTTGGACCGGATTGAACTAAACAAAACCAGCGAACCGAGGTTCTGCGCATGTTTAATAAATCCAAGCCCTATTACGTTACGCACTTTATGCACTTCAATCGTATTCTACAAATTCTACTACAAAAAATAGGTAAAAATTTCTCTCTTCTCTGCGAATTCAAATTCTTTTTTGAACAATTGAATCCGTGAAACGGTTAAGTGCTAAAAAAAAGAAATTCTATATAGTTTCTGATTATAAGGTCTTTATCTAATCGAACAGATCAAATCCCGAATTCATTTATTTTTCTGATATCCAATCGAATTGGATTGGAATATATAATATCATAATAATGGTAGAAATTGAATCTATTTTTGGTTCGGATATTCTTTAAAAAACTCCGTAAGTCTAGGTGGAATTTTTCAATTCCTTGCAGTCCAGAATTTCGATTATATCCGTTTGTTGCAAATTCCAANATATATTAAAAATAATTATTTATTGAGTCATCCAGTCCGACCGATGGTTCAACCGATTAAACCAATCAGACCGTGAACCGAATGCTTGTTCGAGTCTCTATCTGGTTCGGTTTTGACAACACTGGAAAGAATAACATAGGTAAATGTCAACCCGTCTACTAATATCCATTAACTCGACCATATTTAATTTTACTGAGAGAGATATGATTATATTTAATAGTTGAAGATTAAAATAAAATTGTTAAAAAAATATTAAGGACCAAAACAGAACAAAAGATATTGAGGACCAAGACAGAATTTGAAGTAAACATTAGAAACCAAGATGAAATTTTGAGCTATATTAAATATAATGAATTGTAGATATTACACTTTTTTTTTGGCCTGACATTACAAATTCATATGAGTATATCTGTATTTTACTATACATTTGAAACAATTAAGGTAAATACTAATATTAATTTTCTTTTAACAAAAATACTAATATTATTTTTTTATAAACCAAGGGTATCCACCATTAAGGAACAATGACTGATCCCTCCGTCGCGGATCCTCCACTTAAGGGTAAACGATTGGCCACATAATGCTTTCCATATCCAAAAGTAAGATTTAAACCCCCGTCACTTGATTAAGGGACCAAGTGAGGAACCACTAGACCACACTCATGTAGTTAAAATACTAATATTATATGATATACGTATAAATGATTTTAATCCAAGTTACAATTCATAAAAAAAAATAGTATAACCTTAAAATGAATGTTGGACAGCTTTCCAACCTTGTTTTTTAATGTACGAGACATCAATTCATTATATTTTGATCTTGCCATTAGCCAGAAAACAGCAAACTATCTCATTGATCCATAGTTTCTAAAAAAATACCACCTTGTGTCTCTTGAAAATAATCCATCCCCATTAACATCAACCACTTTTTTTTAAAAAAGGAAAGGGGCTTATAATAATAAAACCAAAGATCTGGTACAGAGTTCAAATACAAAAATATCGAGTCATCCAACCCGTAACACGGGATCAAATATGTAATTTAAGCAAAAAATATGAGACAAAAAATACAAAAAAAAAAACATAGAATAAAGTTGAGACCTGAACAAAAATAATGAGACTAAAAATACACATTCACCTTTTATCTTTATTATTTGATTGTCGTAAGATTACTACAAACCGCCTACTTATTTTGATTATTACAAGATTTTCTTTGTTCATTATTGACCTAATGTTCATTCTCCCATACTTCATCAATAATATATATAGAATAGGGGCTTTCCGTGCTCTATGGGGCACAGAAATATGTATATAACGTTTGATTTGACATTTGTAGTTATTCAGTGATTAAATAATATATTTCTATTATTTAAGGACTAAATCGTTAGAAGTGTGAAAATTAAAAGACTAAATAATAAGTTTTCACTTTCGTACATCTTATATAGTACTTTCTCTCTTCTATTATCTATAAAGTTAGCCAATTATCGAGTTTCACATTTTTTTTAATTTTTTTAATTTTTAATTTAATTATTTTTGACCAACTAAAAGCACTCTCAGTCTCTCACACATATAATATAGTATAGATAATAAATAATAAATTCCACCTGTTTTCTCTCCCCTCAACAGCTCTGCATCCGCAAACCGTCGTCAATCACTAAAGAGAGTAAATCCAAAATTCTTTCTTCTCATTATCACTATTTTACATATTAGATATAGTTATTTTTTTTCATTAGAAGATATCTTTACTTCGTACTGTTCTCAGTATATAGGAGATATAACTATTCTCTGCCTCTTTGAGTGTATGAGAGAAATTACTTCAATTGAGTTTGCATGTTCGACTATGATGAAGATTGTTCGACGACATCCTGTTGATTACCAGTTGGTGATCGTTTATGCTCTTAGCATATATTTTTACCTTGCAGCATTTTGGCTGACGAAGAAAGTTTCTCGGAGGATGTGCATCATTTGTTGGGTCTCTGTGCCCCCATCATCTTTTCTTGGTTGCTTGATTTTTACCTAGTTAACTTCTTCGAAAATCTCAGACTCTTCAGATGTGGGATGATTGTCTTCTGGTTTATTTGGCAAAAAAAAAAAAAAAGATTAGAGTCTAGTTATTAATTTTGTTTATTATTGAGAAAAATTATATAGGAAAAAAGCTAAAATCTCGAAAGAAGCTAATTCAAAGGCGGACAAAATTTTCATATTTGGATAACCAACAAGTGCATGTAGTGATTGACAAGTTATATCTTAGGTAAGAAGATCTAGATTCGATCCCTAAAGTCAACATTATTGAGAGGACTCTAACTGTTTTGCTATTGAGGCACAAATGAAATTAGTTTTCGTTTAGAATAGGGGTGCACACGGGCTGGACCGGGTCCAACCGGGCCATTTTTTAAAAAGATATTTAAAATATTTATATGTATATTATATAATTTAATCTTGTTTATATTAATAAATACTTAATTAAACATTAATTTAATGATATTTATATTAATAAAATAATTCAATATGATTTTTTTATTATTAAAGTATCAATTTAATTAAAATTAAAATTATATTATATGTATTTTTTATTGATTAATCAATAAAAAATAATATTACATATACATATTATTTATTTTGTATATTAAAAAACTAATTAGTTATAAGAAATATATGTATTGGCGAATTTGGATACAAGTTCACGATTGGGTCATGACTCATGCGTCAGGGCTTGGTGGATTGGCGAATTTAACGGTGATGAAGGCGAGATTAGGATTGGGATTTACAAGACAGGCCCTACAAAATTGGTATAATTGCGCGCGTGCCAAATACACTAGAAGAAGAAGGGATTTGCGTGGGGCCCACATTCAATTAAAATTTAATTATTGAAGGGTTTTTGGCGGTTAGGGTTTAGTCTTGTGTTGTGTTCTTCTGTATGCGTTTCTTAGTTCCTTTCCTTTTCAACGTTTCGTTTTTCGTCTTTCTTCACAATTTCGGTCTCACTCACTCACTCACTCACTCACTGCTTTTTCTTCTGCTCTCTGTCGGCCACTCCATTACTCAATCTCACGCCGCTGCATCGTTTCGCTGATGCACCCATTCCTACGGTAATTCCTTCTCTTTTTTCTCTTTACATTCCCGTAATTATTCGTCTTCCCTACATTCCTTAGGTTTTATCAACTTTCTAGCTCCCGCATTGCTTGCTTGCTTGATGATTGCTGCTTAGATTCACGACTGCGGGTGTTTTCATATCTCTAGATATTCAACATTCTTTATGTGTTTTCAATTTTGTTCGTTTGGGGTTGGATATGGTTTTGGCTGTGTGTGTATATATATATATATATTTTGGGGACTTGCCTTTTTTGCTTCTGATACCAATCTGCTGTGCTTCGGTTTTAACCTTATTTCTCTTGCAAGTGTCTGGGTTGCATTTCACTGCTTGATTGTGGAGAAGACCGCATTAGTAACTAGTAGTAGAATTTGGTGGTAGTTCTCTAGCCTTTTGTTTTTCTTAAAAGAATAGTTGGAGAGGCCGTTTTAGGCACCCTTGTTTTTCCAGAAAAACTTAGTGGTTGCTACAAGGTTTCCCTCTGAGGGAGTTCTTTTATAAATAAAATTATGTTGTCGTGTACCTCATCACATGTATCCAGTCAATGTGTGTATCCGGGTTGTCTTGTTTGTTATGAACATGGTTTTTGGTGGTTTAGTGCTTTGAACTTCGGTACTCTCACTCTTTTTATACCTTGCCATATAGCTGGGTATGGCTCGATTAGACTTTGTTGTTCTTGGGCTACGACAGCTGAATCATATGTATGATATATTTCGATATCTTTCTCACACTCCCTTCTCTCTCTTTCCTTATTTGGCACTTACACACATACCCACTGTCACTTGAAATATTTTGATTCTATTGAGAATCTGTGTTAAAAATTTCTAATTTTCGTGGTTCTTGATAGTTGATTTTTTTTTTTGTGTGGACCCTATGAAGCAAAAAGGCAAGACAAGTAGAGAAGGCTGCAATCACTGTTTGTTGTCAATTTGTATAGGATTATTATTCTTATTACATGTAGCCTGATGGCAACTACATCTCCTTTTGAAAATGCAGTTATTGGTTATGTGTAGTTCTGTGTCCTCACCCTTCCTCCTCCTCCTCTGCCCCCTCCAAAAAGATGTATCTTCTTTTTCATCAACTTAATTGTGTCAACAGTACCTATTAGACCCTAATTACATAATACATCAAATAATGTCACACTATGTTTAGTTTCGTTCCACCCATTCATCATGTCTTGGAGAACTTGATGACCCAAATTATAACCATCCTGCATGGAGAGTTCATTAGGGAGTATTGCTTAGAGAATTTTTTCCCTTCAGTTTAGAATAACCACTGAATTTCTTTCCAATTTTGTATTGCTTTCCACTTTTGAATAGTTTGCCAAATGATAACCATCCTGCAAAGGACTCTTTATTTTTTTTTTTTTG
>QANZ01047738.1:141117-179223 GCA_003254925.1 Chamaecrista fasciculata
GGGGTGGGGTGGGGTGGGGTGTCCCTTGTGGATCTTCACAACGATTTGAAGGCTCTCTGAGATAGTCTTGGTTCTACTCTTTTGTATTGTTTTATGCATTTTGGTTCTACTGTTGATATATTTAAACTCCTAAATGATTGTCATGTCGCAGAATACGGGATTCTCATAATTAGGGATATATGATTCGTTAATGTCATTATTCAGTGAATTTGTACTACCTATCTATTTTAACACGCTACCAATGTCATGAGCTGGCCCGTTATCTACCATCTGCCTTGAGGCCACTTTTTTCTTTCGGTATATAATTGGCATTGTGAGCCTACTTGAACATGTAGGCCATTTCTTTTAAATTGTCAAGCTTATAGGTGAATGTTTATGCTCTGTTTATGCAGCATTGCAGCTTACTGCACTCAAGATCTGTTTGCATTTGGGGACTGTAAATTTGTGAGGGACTAACAGAGCATTTGGGTTAGTGAATTTTTGTTAAAGAGGTGCAGGGATGGAAAATTGGGGTGTTCATCGTCGAGTTACTTACATTGCCCAGCCTGTGGAAAACAAAAATCAGCTCTTATCTGGCATCCCTAAAGAAGAAGATGAAGATTTACAAGATCAAGATGAAGATTCTCTTAAAACTGAAACTTTATTTTTACCAGAATTTAAGAAAAGAAAGCGACGTAGCCGTAGTCAGCTTAGAGAGATGAAGGCGGAGGTAAGTGAGAACCAGACACAAACTAGTAGCAAGCCAAAGACAAAAAAGGGTGACTGTAGAGACCGATGGTCAACTGAGAGGTAAAGAATATATGTGAAGTTCTTTCTGTTGTTGCAGTCTCTTCCTTAATTTTGTATAATAAGGCAATAATTTAATGTAGGTATCAGCTGGCTGAGACAAGAATGTGGGAGGTCTTAAAGGCTAAAGGTGCAACGTTTGCTAACCCAATCTCTCGACCTGCACTACGAGCGGCTGCCCGTAAATACATAGGTGATACTGGACTATTGGACCACTTATTGAAGCACATTGACGGTAAAGTGACACCTGGAGGTGATGAGCGATTTAGACGGTGGTTTAACCCTATAGGAACAATGCAGTACTGGTTGGAGAGTGCTAACCTAGCTAAGATTCGCGAGGATGCTGGGGTGGACGACCCCTACTGGACTCCACAATCTCCAGTTAAGCCAGGCAGTCCCCTGCAGAATTCTGATTCTTCTGAACTGAAACTGCTTCAAACAGAAATGGACAAACTGAAGAAGTATTGAAGCTGGAAACTTGTATTTCAAAATAATATTGTAGGCTTACTACTATATATATTCATATTATGTACTGTTTTTATGCATGGCAGAGATATGCAGGAGCTCATATACAAGAACCAAGGGAAAAATGAAATTAACGTGATGGAGGTGAATGCTAACTTATTAAGTGTAGACTGGTTGATTGATTTAATTATTCAGCTGACGGTAGTTTCTAAAATTACTTGATGATATGTCATGTTGATTCTCACTGGCAGGAGACACATAAGGAATTAGTGAAGTGGAAAGCAATGACTGAGCAGCGCCTCACTTGGATTATGACTTCCTTAAAGGGTGTACAGGTACCTTAATACTCTCCACTACCTTTTCATGCTTAATTATTGTTATGACAAAAATGTTGTTTTTGTTGGTTAATTTGCCCACCCATTACTTTGACAGGGCATGTATGGGGAAATGGTAATTTGGAAAAGTAAAATTGAGCAGCAGCTTGGGGAAATAACAAGTAAATTGAGTGACCTACAAGCATCAAAGGAACAAACTGCTTTCAATCCTCCTTCAGAAAGATGGCAAGATTGGCTAGAAAGCACCAATTTAGACAATATTCAAGGAGATGAACTTGCACCTTGGTTTGGGAGCACCGATCTGCTTAATGTTCAGCAAGAGGTTGTATTTCAAGATCCTAACTCAGTCCTTCCATCTCAGCTTCTCAATGATGAACCCACAAACATGAAGAGGTACTGTGACGTCAAATTTCTCCACCACCGAGCAGAAAGGGATTCTTTAATACTTCTAGTTTTCCTGATTTGTTTGCCTTTGATAATAGTGATTTTCTGGAGGCTGTGGCTAACAAACAAGAGGAAGATCAGCCTAATGTGACGCCCGATTCTTCAATGACTGTTAATTCTAAGTCAGACCTTGAGAACTCTTTGGTGTTGTTTCAGGTGATGTTCATATTGTGAGCATATGAGTACTTCTCTCTCTCTCTCTCTCTCTCTCTCTCTCTTCCCTCCATATTAATACTCATTTAGTATTTTCTTTCCACTCAGGAGATGTTTATGGAGTTGTTCAAATGGAAAGACAAAATGGAGCAGCAACTGATGGAGTTATCAAATTCTGTATATGGAATGCTGGCGACCAAGTAGCTCAAGTTTTTAAGTAATCTAATTTAGGTTTAGGATTTTAACCCATGTGTTTGTGGTACTCTTAGAATGGGAGGGTTAGATATTTGTACAGCATTGACAAGCTGATCTTGAGCACCTTTTCCAACCAAAGTTCTTACTGTGTTGCAAATTGTTAATATGTTGAACTGACCCATTACAGTGAATTGGTTATGATTCAAGGTTGATCTTTAGGGCTGCTCTGTTAATTGTTAGTGAGTTTGACTCAGGTAAGATTTTAAGTTCATTTAAATATAGGTCTTTAGGATAGGCTTTATCCTTAGTTGGTTAACATATTAGTCAGAGTGATCTTAAGAGTTTATGGATGTAGTCCGATTTAGGGGACAAGTTGACATATTTATATATAGAATTTCAACAGGATAATATGTCTCATCATGTGGGCGTATCTTTATGGTGAGTTATATATTAAAGCCATATGCACAGGATCTTCTGGTTCATTCTTTGCTGCCATAATTGTGATGCTTAAATTTTACATTTTGAAGGGCCGGTCATGTTTATATTTTTAAATATCTCCTAGTTTAGTAGTAATTCAAGGGCATTTAATTTCTCTAGCTGATTATGTTACATCGATCAAACAAAAGATAGTCTTGTGATCTCGTTATTTGTGCAGGGATAGAAATTTAAGAGGTAAATAGTTATTGAGCAAGTATCCTCTATAGTGTATATATAGATGAGATAGACAGGGATTAGATCCTCTAAAGTTTTTTTTCATGCATTTCTTGTGAGTTAGAGAAAAAATATGAATTTCATGATATAAAAATATATAAGATCTATATTTTTTCTTTCTCTCTCTTATTTTCTCTTCTTTTATCTCTTCAACTCTACTAGAAATGTAGAGAAAGGAACCCTAGAGGATCCATTTCCAGGTAGACATGGTTAATGCCTTCACTTTTCGAAAATCAACGGTATTGTAACTTGTTTATATATAAATATGTGTATATATAGATGAATGAAAGAAGAACAAAATTCGCATGGTAATTGCATTCAGATTGTTCAGCTTGTTTGTGTCATCACATAAATAAATTTACAAGTTTCCACGTGCATGCTACATCTCACTTGTTTTGCATATTTTTTGGTAGCAAAATATATATACTGTTAAAAAGCAAAAAAGTTAGGTCGATCATCATTTTAACTTTATTAAGCTTTAAAAATGAGCAAAGCACTAATTTCATCTCTAAATTTTATATTAATTATTAATTTTGTCTTATTTTTTTTTGCCGTTAATTTCGTTCTTAATATTTTATATTTTGTTTAATTTTATCTTTGATTGACTGTATTTTATTTTCTAATTTGAGTTTAGATTTGAATTTTTTTTTCTATTTATTTTATATTTCATATAGCTATGTAGATTAATGTAAAGTTTTGAGATGAAATTAGTATTAAAAAAATATATATACACGGTGGGCTTGGAAATTGTCGCTTGAGATGGCGGCAGGTCTCTGGAGGAGAGGCCTCGTTTTCATCATCATCCTTTGGAGATTCACCTTATAGGTAATTTGAATTTAGGGGTGTTCAAAATTGAACCAAACCAATTTGACCAAACTATCTAAATATTGGTTTGGTTTGGTTAGTTTAAACATGTTTTTAACCACTTGATTAATAATTATTTTAAATTGAAGTGAGCTCAGTTAAAAATTTTGTTCATAATCGCTCAAATCGCTAAAAAAACACCTTTATTTAGAGTTTCTGTAAGGGTGTGATGATAAAAAAAAAAAATACTGTAGAGAGGAAGTGGTTCCAGGTCCGGATCCACTAACATTTTTAATTTTTTCTTTAAGATTCATTCTCGTTGTCTAGGTCTACTTGGGGCAAAACGGCGTCGTCTTACTCAGAAGTCATGAAAATGAGAGAGGAAAGGAAAGTGTTGTGGTTGTTACTTTGTTAGTCCACGTAGGCGGGACAGGGGGTTTGAACGTGTGATGCAAGTTGAACACGTGGCAAGTGGTCATTGGCTACTGTTACGTGGCTCCTAAACCCATTGGTTGAAACAGCTCCAAAGTAGTATAAGAACAAACCAGAAATTCTCTCACATCTTTAAGAACTAAAACAGTATTTAGATCGTAAAATCGACATTAGAGAGTAGGGTTCTTAGTTTTACGAACCACTTTTCTCTCCCACTAACATTTCAGGATTAGGGCTTCACTGTCACACTGACGAAGAAATTGCCATGGGACAACGAAGATCTGTCCCTTTAGGACTCCTTCCGCTCCTCCTTCTCATTGCTTTTTCTTCCTTTCAGATGCTTCTAGCTTCTGACGATAACGATGATGCGGTAATTCTCCACCTTCCATGATCCTTTTCTTTCGATCTTTTGTTTGGATCTATAATTTTCCTAATGCTTGATTTGAATTTCGTTTAGATCTTCTACGAGTCATTTGACGAGGATTTCGAAGGCCGTTGGATTGTATCCCAAAAAGAAGACTACCAAGGTAAACTAGTTTCTCCATTTCTCATTGTCTGAGCAGATCAGTGAAGCTTTCGCGATGGATTTTTTTCCGATTGCCTGCTTGCTTGCTTGCTAAAACAGTTTGATAAACTCTAAAGCTATGAAATGAGTGTAATTCCCTTTAGTTTTACTTTCTTCTACCGTGCTTCGTTGATATTGAAAACTTATCCAAAGAGGCTGCGTACTCTAAAATCATTTGTTGCCAATTAATAGAGAGTACAGACTAATGTCTACAAGTTCTGTTACGATCGTTACTGTGTATATACACTTTGGTTTTAGCTGAACTCTATATCTGGAATACAATATGAATAACATTCATTCCTTTTCCATCTTCTCTCAAATCTGTAAATACTATCCGCAATTGACTAGTCGCTCAACTTATAGATTCATGTCACCTTAGCTACTGGCGTCCCATTCCAGATTGCACATCCATGATGTTGAGGAAGTTTTCGGCTGCTGGCTGAATTGGTTGTGCAGATAAACCATTTACGCAATCTAAAAAAATTAAACAAAAATAATAGTGGGATATGTGATGGGAGTGGAGTTGAATGCTTAAACTTGTTAAGTATATTTTAAGGGCTAATCTAGACGACTATACGCATGACTGTTCGCTGAACAGACAGACTGCTATCTCAATTATTAGTGCGCACTTCATATTACCAAACTGTCAATCATGAATCATGAAAAATTGTCCAGCTGTTGATTGCTATGCCTCTTCACAGAACAGAATGTGGCTTTTTGATAATATTAATTATCCATACCCTTATTAGATGGAATTTTAGTATATGACGACAATGTTATTGAATTCCTTCTTTCATGGCAGCCCTTCATTTTCTCCCCTGCTAGTGGAGTGCATTTTGAAGATGTCAGATGTGCCTTTGCTTGATTTATTGTTTTTCTTGTGCTGAAGCAATTGAGTGAAATATATTGATACCTTGCTTTGTCTATATTGGAAAGTTGTCTTGATATGTAATTTGGGTTTTAGGTGTTTGGAAGCATGCCAAGAGCGAGGGTCATGAAGACTATGGACTTCTTGTCAGTGAGCCAGCAAGGAAGTACGCAATAGTAAAGGAACTTGATGAGCCTGTTAGTCTTAAGGATGGAACAGTTGTCCTGCAGTTTGAGACTCGACTCCAGAATGGCCTTGAATGCGGTGGTGCATATTTGAAGTATCTTCGACCCCAGGAGGCTGGATGGAAATCCAAGGAATTTGACAATGAATCTCCATACTCTATCATGTTTGGTCCTGACAAGTGTGGGGCGACAAACAAGGTGCACTTCATTTTCAAGCATAAGAATCCTAAGAGTGGAGAGTACGTAGAACACCATCTGAAGTATCCCCCCTCTGTCCCATCTGATAAACTATCTCATGTATACACGGCTGTTTTGAAGAGTGACAATGAGTTGCAAATTTTGATTGATGGGGAGGAGAAGAAAAAGGCGAATGTTTTATCCGCTGAGGATTTTGATCCTCCACTTATCCCTCCTAAGACAATCCCTGATCCTGATGATAAGAAACCTGAGGACTGGGATGAGAGAGCCAAAATTCCTGACCCAAATGCTGTAAAGCCAGATGACTGGGATGAGGATGCACCAATGGAAATTGAAGATGAAGAAGCTGAGAAGCCGGAAGGATGGTTAGATGATGAGCCTGAGGAGATAGATGACCCAGAGGCAACAAAACCAGAGGACTGGGATGATGAAGAGGATGGTGAATGGGAAGCCCCAAAAATTGATAACCCAAAGTGCGAAGCAGCCCCTGGTTGTGGTGAATGGAAAAGGCCAATGAAGAGGAATCCAGCTTATAAGGGAAGATGGCATGCTCCCCAAATTGATAACCCCAATTATAAGGGAATATGGAAGCCCCGTGATATTCCAAATCCGGACTATTTTGAACTTGAGAACCCTGATTTTGAACCTATTGCTGCTATTGGCATTGAGATTTGGACAATGCAAGACGGTATTCTGTTTGACAATATTTTGATAGCTCAAGATGATAAGATTGCAGAGTCCTACCGGGAGACTACATGGAAGCCCAAGTTTACCATCGAGAAGGAGAAACAAAAGGCTGAAGAGTTGGCTCCCGATGCAGGTGGTCTTGCAGCCTACCAGGTAACGAATGCAATTGGCAGATTTTGATTTACTGCTCTCTTTGTTTTTTTTCCTTTACCATTCTCTTTCTTTTCTGCTTATTTACTCCCATTTTCCTTTTCTTTGCTCCTTGTTTCACACTTCCAATTATGCATGGTGTTAAATTTTAATCCTGCAGAAAAAGGTATTTGAGCTCTTATACAAGATTGCAGACATTCCCTTCCTCAGTGCCTACAAGCTGAAGATATATGTAAGTAACCATATTAGTATCTTTACATTGGGTGGCCATTACGTTTCTCTTCTTATGGAAAGTGTCCTAAACATATACGGTTCTCCGTAGGATCTCATTGAAAAGGGAGAGAAGCAACCAAATCTAACTATTGGAATTCTCGCATCCATTGTGGTCGTCTTCTTGACAATTGTCTTCAAGATCATATTTGGTGGAAAGAAACCTGTGAGTAGAAAAACTCCTGTTCTTTTGTTTTTATTCTTTCCTGTTAAAATTTGTGGCTCTTTATGAAGCATAGACACAGAATATTGCCATGTCGGACACACAATGCAACACATGACCATGAGTGTCAAATGTTGTAATTTTTAAAGTTTTCATCAAGATTTATGATATTTATATATATATATATTTATATATATATATATTTATATATATTTATATATATATATATATATTTCGTGTTGTGTAATGTAATTCCAAAATTTAATGTTTGTGGCTCATGTTCTTCATATTCCTTTGCCGGAAGTTGTGTTTATGTTCGTCTCTTGACCATTTGTGTTGATTTGCAGACGAAAGTGAAGAAGACAAACGCACAGGCTATTGAAACTTCCAGTGAGCAAAGCAATGAAGAGAAGGAAGAGAATAAGGAAGAGAAGAAGGAAGAGAAAGAGGAGACATCAAATGCTGCTCCACGTAGGAGGACAAGGAGAGAGAATTGAAATGGCATCACAGATAAATTTTGAGCTTGTTAGATTTGTAGTAGGAGGTCAATTCAATAGCTATAGCTATAGCTATGGCGTTGGTTCCATTTTTCTACCCTTGCCTTCTTTTCAAATATGAATCAATCTGATGATATGCATAAAGGATTGTAAATCTGTTATTAGGCACGTGCTTATCTCTTGGAGGCTTTAGTACTTGATGAGTTAAACATTGTACAATTGCTATTTGTTTTCCTTTCCTTTTTTTTTTTTAAACTTTAGTGAGAATTTTGTTTCAGTAACATCATAATTTCAACTAGCGTAAAGTTTCATTGCCATTACTTCTCTTTATGGACAAAGTTTCATTGCTATTACTGGTGTGACCAACACAAACTATCTGGTTGGTTTTGTTATTATTATTATTTCCCTTAATTTGTACTTAATGTTCACTTCAATGATTTGATTGGGGCTTTGACCAGACAAAAATTTATTGGGGCAAATAGATCAATGACTGCCCCCAATTTAATCTCACTTCGCGAGGACGATAGTCGATCATTATGTATACTAGAGTGTTTTGATTAAATATAAAGTTTAATATATATATATATAAAGTTAAAATAATTTAATTAAAAATATATTGCGGAGTTATTTGTAATAGAAGAAAAGTTATTTGTAAAATTTGAAATAAAAAAAATGGGTTTGGATAATAAACTTTGTAAGCAACATAGGTGAACATGGGCTGAACGTAGGTGTTGGGTTGAATTTTTATATTGGGTTAAACATATAGTGAAGCTGAATTTTCATTTTTGTTTATATATTTTTATATATTATATTTAAATTAATTTATTTTATACTAAATGATCGACTCCCAGAAAGCTCCCAAGAAAAAAATATATTTCAATAGAATTATTACAGAAATTGTTAAAAAAGACCAGGCAGGATATATTTCAAAATTTTGTTTGAATAATGTCAAATCGTTTATTAATTAAATTAACCGTTACTGTTTGAGTGCCGGTCAAGGGTGGAAAATCGGTTCATGTTTGCGGTAGATACACACACATCAAAGAAATGATTAGCTCACCTAAAATGAAAAGAAAAATAAGATAAAAAGACTAAACTATTTCTATTAAATTACTTGAAAAATGTTTATACATTTATGACTCTACTATATTAATACGGATAGAATAATAAAAAATAATTAATGTTCTCTTAAATTTATAAAACATTAGATATTTTGAAATATAAAAGATTATCAAAACATCAGATATATAGGATCAGAACGAGTATTATAAATTTATGGTCATTTAATTCCTTTCCTTTTTGGTATTGTATTTAATGTGGTAGTATAAATCTATCTAATATAATTTAATATTAATTATTATATGCTTGATAGTCTTTACAATTTTTATTTTTTTAATATAAAAATTTATCATTTTAAAATAATTTTATAATTTAAAATTTAATAATGATATAATATATCATTTAAGAAATGCAAAGCTCAATAGTGTTGATGGGTGTCGAATCCATAAAAAATAATTAACCTGATTCTACACACTAAAATAATAAATTATAGTAAGGGTGAGAACAGGGTCGATCCACAGAGACTAACATTGTCTAAAGTTTATCAACCAAATCTAAAGAAAACAGAAAACAAAAGATAAATTGCGATATAAAATAATAAGTAAATAAAACAACGATAAAAGTTACCGATAGGATGAGGGCTTGGCTAAGGTTAATCTTCATGGAGTCTCACACTTGATCATTGATACCAAAGATAATTTTTCATCAAATTAAAATAGGTTAAAGAAATCACAGGTGAAATCACTCTTTCTTTAAAGTTGATTAAAGGATAACGTACCCAATTTAATCACTTATTAACTAGATGAATCCGACACGATCGACAATTCAATCTAAATTAATAGAATAAAGAACCGAAAGATATTAACCCTAGCAATTAATTTACGAAATTACTTGTTAGATTTTCTTCTCCCTAACATGGTACAACCATCTTAGTTGCTACTTAGTGATGAACTTACTAATTACGAATTAATAAGAACACCTAGCGTTATGTTTACAAATCAAAATAAATAACTTTGGCCAAGAGTTATAAAATCAGCTTGAAACATATATAAAGAGATAAGTAGGAGAAAGAAAAATATTATAAAACAATGAAGGAAAATAAAAACATGATCTCACAAGTGTTGAAACATCAATCAGAATCAACCCTAAGCCAAGAGAAAAGAATTAGCCGCGCAGGGCCTTGAGAGAAGAAGAGAGAGATGATCCGCGATTGGATCTCCCCTATTCACTAACTAGAGAGGAGTATTTATAATGTTTCTCTAACCCTAATACCCTTTTCAACCTTCCTAATTCGAGCTATAGAGTTCTCACAACTGAAAAGATTACAGAATTTGATTTTAAAATTCAAAACTGAGAATCTGCGCTTAAGTCTTGGGCAAGACTTGTGCTCCACGTAGATATCTCTTGAGTTTTGGGCAAGACTTGTGCTCCACGAAAATATCTCTTGATTTTGGAGATCTTGAAATTGAATCTTCTTGATTTGAGATATCTTTGAGATTGAAATCTGATCTACAAAATCAATAGAAGATAATATAAACTTATATTCTAAGTTTAAAAAATATGATATTCACAAAATATCAAATTTTAACACAAGATATCATATTTTAAATTTAAACTTAAGATAATGGGGAAAATCAAATAATTAAGATATATTGAGATAAAATCATAATTTGAATACAAATAAATTAATAATTATCCCTTTAGGCAAAATAACATTCTTATCGAGTATTATAAATAAAAGTGACATGCCGCTTGGCTTGTTGCATGCTAATTTTATTTTAAAGACTTTAAAACCTAAAACATTATAAACATACTAAAGACTTTAGGCACGTGATGTTTATTATGAAGAATAATGATGACATAAATCTACTTAAGATAAGGACACATTCAATTATTTGTTTATTGTCAATAAATTGCGTCTAGTTTTGACATTTGGATTTATGGGAAGTTTTTAAAATCAAAATTTTAAATAAATAAACAATTAAAGAAACAAAAAGATCGTAACAGAATGACGTCACTGGATTAAAAGCCAACTCAGATATTGTTTGTCCTCGTGTGGTTTGTTTCATAACTGAAGAGAAAAAGTTAAGATAGAACCAAAATAATTTCAGATAAAGTGGACAATTCAAGCTAAAATTAATGAATGATGTCATTAATATATCTTATGCGAATTTGGAGTGAAATTTCTAATTTTATTTTTTGTTATTTGATTGAAAATTTCTAATATTCTTTAATATTCGTATAAAAGTAAAAATATATGTTTTTTCATTAAAATAAAATTTAGAGCTAGTTAGTTTTTTTTTTAATTTATTCTTAATATTCACAAAGAATTTTGTTTGTTAGGTCATGAGTATCCTCACCTATTCGTGTAACGGTCTGCATTAATCTCATTCGAGGCTTAGAGACGAAATGACCAGAGCCCTCCCAATAATGTCGACTCTATGAATCAAACTTGGATCATCTTCTTGGAATGCAACACAAATACAATTTTTTGTTCACATCAATTAATAATTAAAATTATTTTACTTATCATACACTAAAACCGATTTAATATTTTACTTAATTTTATCACTCAAAACTAAAGCCATGAAGCATTTTTATTTTAATAATCCTACTGCAATCAGAATTCCAAATATCAAAACAGCTTGAATATTATACTTTGTTATTAATACTAGTGACTTTGAATTTTGATTTTGATTTTGAATTCAAATTTTAAAATTATAAAAGTATCAATTATTTAAAAGATATTTTGTATAAAAATAGTTTAAGATGAAAAATCATGAATTATTAAAATTAGAAAGTTATAACTTATAATTAATAAAGATGGAAAGTTACATTTCAGTTATAGACTTATGTTTAAATTTTAAAAATAATTTATATATTAAGATAAACAAAAGGAGTTACATATAAACAAAATAATAATAATTATTTTTTGAAAACATCAATCTAAATTATATTATATATATCCACATAAGATAAGTTATGCTTTTATTTGTTTTCCTAATTAACAATATTTTTCAGATTATTTTTCATGTATTATTAGATTTGAGTTATTTAAACAATTTTAAGTACTATTTAACTTTTAACTATTGTATAATATAATTCGGGTTGATGCTTTGAAAAAAAATAAAAGATAATATCTGATATCAAATTTAAAATATCCCCAAGTTGCCTACTATATATACACGTACAAAGAAGCCTGTTTCGTTTTCGCACTGAAAATTTTTCAATCACTTTTCTCGTCTCTTTCCCGTTGTTTCTCTCGCTGATCCGGCGTCTCGAAACTCGAGTTTTTGGTTCACCTTGGTTTGGTTTTTAGGGATCTCTTAACCTATTCATTCATTCATTCATTCATTCGTATACGTTTAATTTGAACCGCGAAATTCCAATTCCTCTGGTTTTGTGCTGCGAGCGTTCAATTCCGTTTTCGCTCGCTACTTGTTTCGGTTGGTCCCGCGTGAGAGCGCAAGGCAACGCCATTGCGGTTTTTCTGCACCTGATCTGCTTCAAGGTATCGTTTTCGTTGTGCTGATGATTTTATCGATTTGATTTTTTTTTTTTTTTTATTATAGATCGCCGTCGATCGTCGTTCCGGCGTTCGATGAAGATGATCGTCATTCTTTTATCGTCTGTGAATTTTGTTTGTGGAAGCGTCTATTATTGCCGCATTCGCAGTTAGCTAGTTTGCTGAGTTTTGTCACGAATTCTATTCAATTGTGTGATCGTGAATTGATGATCCGATCTAGATAATTAATTGCTTGCGCTCCAGGTTATGTCAATGCTCGAGGTCATTTGTAGTAGTTCCTGCTTCTGTTGATTTTTGGCGGATCTGAATTTCGCCGAATTTGTTTATTTATCCTTGTTCTCGGTCAATGCTTCTATCTAATCGTACTTCGTATGTGTGTCTAAAGTCTAAACGTGTATATGATTATAAAAGCCTTCGAGTGTTTCATCTTTGTGATTTCCTTTCGGAGATATTGTTGCGGAGTCTCTTTGTTCATTTTACTGATACTTTTGTTGGTGTTTAGATCGTGCAGTAGCTGTTAAAAAATGGCATCAGCATCAACGGGGGCCACAGGGTGGTACAAAGGAAGGGTGAAAGCTATTCCTTCCGGGGATAGTTTGACCATTGTGGCCATGGCCAGCAGCAAGCCTGGTCCTCCGCCAGAAAAGACTATTACTTTATCGTCTCTAGTTGCGCCTAGACTGGTAAGCTAACTTGGTTGATTTTTTCGTATGACACTTGGCATCCCTAAAACTGTAAAAACCATTTTCAAAATCCGTGGTAATTTTATGGGTATTTTGATTTTGCCCGGAACCTTTGATCTTACTAAATAAGATTTTTTGTTGCATATAACTTTGCTATACTGAATGGAAAGTTTCATAAACCTGGCTATTGTTATTATATTTTCTTTTGGGAAGTTCTTTGCGCTGATACATAATATGCAAATATGGAATTTCCTTCTCCTGGTTTTTTCTCGATGATTATCTACTAATATGTTTCATGTTCACTATTTGTTTATAATATTGCTAGGCACGGAGAGGTAGCTTGGATGAGCCGTTTGCATGGGAAAGCAGAGAGTTTCTGAGAAAGCTCTGCATAGGGAAGGTGCGGTACAAAAATGGTCACTTTCATTTGCTAGTCTGGTTTTATTTCCTTTAGATAAGGCATGCTAAGTATGATTTAATGGATTGTTTAAACAGGAGGTGACTTTCAGAGTTGATTATACTGTGGCAACTATAAATCGGGAATTTGGCACTGTTTTTCTCGGTGATAAAAATGTTGCAATGCTAGTTGCTGCTGAAGGCTGGGCTAAGGTTGAATATCTTCCATCCTGATGTACCATGTTTAAACTATTAATCCCTGGCTGAATTGAGCTTTTTTCAATATTGTTTGTGCAGGTCAGAGAACCAGGGCAAAAGAAAGCAGAAGCAAGTCCTTACCTAACTGAATTGTTAAGGTTGGAAGAACTAGCTAAACAAGAAGGCCTTGGTCGTTGGAGCAAGGTTAGTTTCTTGTTTTTATTATTTTAATCCGGTCCTTTGACAGTTAGCTAGCATAAAAGGCTGAAAAACATTTATATAATTTCTGGATTTGCTTTACAATTGACACTTTGTAATTGGTGAACAAGTTGTGCTTCAGCTGTAGGAAAGTTGACCTAATTGGGTGCTATCCACTTATGACTTTTTGTAATTGAATTATGTGCAATAGCTGCGACTTTAAGTACTAGATATCTCCTACTTTCTCAGTAACCCGGTTTGGTGCATGTTTTTCCTGCTGATGTTAACCCAAAGTTAACATATTCTATTGATATCTTCATCAAATATCCTTTTAATGATCTGAGATTATGATGCTAAGTAAGACAGAAATTAGCAATAATATTTTGATGTGCTATATATCATTCTATGACTCATTGCAGGATCCTGGTGCTTCTGAGGCATCGATAAGAAACCTACCACCTTCTGCTATTGGTGACCCTAGTAACTTAGATGCCATGAGTTTGTTAGCTGAAAACAAGGGTAGGCCCATGGAAGGTATTGTTGAGCAAGTTCGTGATGGCAGTACACTTCGGGTCTATTTGCTTCCCAATTTTCATTTTGTCCAAGTTTTCCTTGCTGGAATTCAGGTATGTGTTATGCAATGATAACATCTTTTGGTGCAATGTCTATGCACATTGATGATTGTTTTTCTGTTTTAATTAGGCCCCACAAATGGGAAGGAGAGTTGCAACTGAAAGTGTTGTTGAAACAGAGTCAACTGCTGATGAGACTACTGGAGATGTTCCTGCAGAGCCTCGAGCCCCGCTTACATCTGCCCAAAGACTTGCAGTTCCATCAGCTGCTGAAACTGCTGCTGATCCTTTTGCACCTGAAGCCAAATATTTTACTGAGATTCGTGTATTGAACCGAGATGTAAGTAACCTGCTTCTAAATGTTATATTGCACTGTCCAGTTACTCCAATTCTCTAAATTTTATGTGGTTATATAGGTTCGAATTGTCTTGGAAGGTGTTGATAAGTTCAGCAATTTGATTGGGTCAGTGTATTATCCTGATGGTGAATCAGCCAAGGATCTGGCTATGGAGCTTGTGGAAAATGTATGTGCTTTCACCTGTGTAGTGATATTACTCGCTGTCATTTTTTATTTTTACTTATGGTGGTCTATAATTCATATTGGACATGATATGTTCTCAATAATGATTCCTTTCTGCAGCATGACTTCTTGGTTGGCTTGGAACATTGACATGGTTTTAGCCACTTGATAATTGCCCTTATTTTTAGGAGGGTCCTTAAAGGGACATGTTGGAATAATTCAGTATTATTAAGGCTAAAAAAGAGTATTTTATTGCCTGTTTAAAGAAAACACATAAACCTATGCATATCATACATGATACATACACCCTCGTTGCTGATGTGTGAATATTATCTTTGTAAATATATATATATATATATGCTAATTTGTTCTTCGAATAACACAGTTTGACTAAAGTATAAACATTTTGTCAATTGTCAACTTCTTTCAGACAAAGGTTCAAAGTAGGGTTTCAGCTATCTGTACAAAGCTTTAGTTCCAATGCAGTAGTACTTAGTCGATTTCTACTGATCCATGTTTAAATTGGAATCTGATGTCACACTCATACTGATACTATTCTAGAGGCCCTCAGATTTCTATCTGCATGTGGTTTAATATGTGATTAATGCTGAATTCATAAGCTTGATAGTTTTATAGAGAGAGATATTGAATGTCCTGTAATTATTTTCTTTTTATCTGATGAGGTATCGCTTAGGAGTAGCCTGAAAATATATCTTGCTTTGATTTCCTCTACAGGGTTTTGCAAAATATGTGGAATGGAGTGCAAATATGATGGAAGAAGATGCAAAACGGAAGCTGAAGACTGCAGAGCTTCAGGCAAAGAAAACCAGGATAAAGATGTGGACAAATTATGTACCACCACCTACAAATTCAAAGGCAATTCATGACCAGAAGTTCACAGGAAAGGTAAAAATTTTGAAACTATAATTTAACACCAAACAGTCATTATTC
The DNA here is from genome assembly GCA_003254925.1 of Chamaecrista fasciculata. Taxonomy (NCBI): domain Eukaryota; kingdom Viridiplantae; phylum Streptophyta; class Magnoliopsida; order Fabales; family Fabaceae; genus Chamaecrista; species Chamaecrista fasciculata. The sequence goes on from QANZ01047738.1 coordinate 157,129, forward strand.
AATGATATATTCTCTTAAATATTTCAGGTGGTAGAAGTTGTTAGTGGAGATTGCATTATTGTGGCTGATGATTCACTTCCATATGGCAGTCCACTAGCAGAGAGACGTGTCAACCTGTCAAGTATTAGGTGCCCAAAAATGGGCAATCCTCGCCGAGATGAAAAGCCGGCTCCTTATGCCCGTGAAGCAAAAGAGTTCTTGAGGACACGTCTTATTGATCGTCAAGTATGAAAATATTCTATAATGCCTTATTCTTATGCCATTGATTAATTCAGTTAATATTCAATGATGCCTGTTTTCAGGTGAATGTTGAAATGGAGTATGCTAGAAAGGTCCCTCTGACTGAGGGATCAACAGTTCCATCAGGAGCTCCTGATTCCAGAGTAATGGATTTTGGATCTGTCTTCCTATTGTCTCCTGTGAAGGTTGAGGGTGGTGATGCCCCTCCATCGAGTTCATCAGCTGGAAGTCAGCAAACTGGCATAAACATCGCTGAGTTGGTGATTTCCCGTGGTTTTGGGACTGTCATTAGACATCGTGACTTCGAGGAGAGATCAAACTATTATGATGCTCTGCTCGCTGCTGAGTCACGGGCCACTTCTGGGAAGAAAGGGATGCATGCTGCCAAGGATCCTCCAGTCATGCATGTGACTGACTTGACCACGGTGAGAAAAATGATAATTATGCCAAATTGCAGTTTTAGCCTGAACCTAGTTAAACTCAATTTAACTTTTTCTCCCTGTTGCATTTTAGGCATCAGCCAAGAAATCTCGAGATTTCTTGCATTTCCTGCAACGAAGTAGAAAAATCCCTGCTGTTGTGGAATATGTCCTTAGTGGCCATCGTTTCAAATTGCTGATTCCAAAAGAAACATGCAGCATTGCTTTCTCATTATCAGGTGTCAGATGTCCTGGTCGTGATGAGCCCTATTCTAATGAAGCAATTGCAGTAATGAGGCGAAAGATAATGCAGAGAGATGTTGAGGTATTCTAGTTTCTCTTTGAATATAAGTTTCTCAACATTATATATTTCTTTATTAAATATTTTTGCTATTATCGCCAGATTGAGGTTGAAACTGTTGATAGAAATGGAACCTTCTTGGGATCCTTATGGGAGTCAAAGAACAATGTGGCGGTTACGCTGCTTGAGGCTGGCCTTGCAAAACTTCAAACCTCCTTTGGCAGTGACCGAATTCCTGATTTTCATCTTCTGGAGCATGCCGAACAATCTGCCAAGAAGCAAAAATTGAAAGTAAGAAGGAAACTATAATTGGTGTTACCTCTGTATTTCCCCGTGAACCCTTCTAAAATGAAATGTTATTGCAGATTTGGGAGAGCTATGTTGAAGGGGAAAAAGTACCCAATGGTGGTCCTTCAGCAGCTGAAAGCAAGCAACAAGAAACACTTAAGGTTCTTTGGATACTTTCACATATATGAACCCTTGTTTTGCATTCAAAAATGGTGATTGACTTGTCCTATTCTTTTAGGTAAAGGTGACAGAAGTCTTGGGTGGGGGTAAATTTTATGTCCAGACTGTTGGGGATCAAAAGATAGCAACTATACAGCAACAGCTTGCTTCTTTGAACCTTCAAGATGCTCCAGTGATAGGTGCTTTCAATCCTAAGAAGGGTGACATAGTCCTTTGTCAATTTCTTGCGGACGATTCTTGGTACCGGGCAATGGTGAGTGAGTATATATGACTTGATATTAATCTTTTTATCCTATTTTGGTAGTAATTGTGGTTTCATCTAATTATATCAGATCTCACTTCTTTCATATGATTCTTTAGTCATTCTTTTTTCCTGCCTGAATACAATGAAGCCTAAATTTATTAGATCAGATATATCTTTTAATAGCCAACTGTTTGTTTATACAAATACTTAGTGCATCACTTGTATCACTTTTGCGTTTTCTGATCCCAGTGAAATAAAGTTTGGTGTTTTATTTTTTAAAATACTTCAATGCTATTCATTATTGAATTGTACAGATTGTTAATGGACCTCGAGGACCAGTTGAATCTCCAAAGGACATGTTTGAAGTATTCTACCTTGATTATGGAAACCAAGAAGAAGTAACTTACAGTCAGTTACGGCCCATTGATCCTTCTGTTTCTACTGCACCTGGTCTTGCTCAACTGTGCAGTCTTGCATACATTAAGGTTCCAAATTGGGAAGATGATTTCGGCGAAGAAGCAGCTGAATATATGAGTGAGCATACTTTGAATAGTGGAAAAGAGTTCAAGGCTCAAATTGAAGAGAGAGATACATCAGGAGGAAAAGTGAAAGGACAGGGAACCGGGACAATACTCGCCGTAACTCTCATTGCTGAGGATTCTGAGATGAGCATTAATGCTTCCCTGATACAGGTTTTTCTAGCAGCTATATATACTATTTGCTTAATATGCTTTTCAAAACAAACACAATAATCTGAATGTTGTTGTATTTTCTCCTGAAAATTCCAGGAAGGACTTGCTAGGACAGAAAGAAGAAATTTCAGGGACCGAAAACAAAGACAGCAGGCTCTTGATAGTTTGGAGAAGTTCCAGGAAGAAGCCAAGACTGGTAGGCGTGGAATGTGGCAGTATGGAGATATTGATTCAGATGATGAGGACAATGCTCCTCCGGCAAGGAAGGCCGGTGGCCGGAGATGAGTGTTGTCATTCTTTGCCAGCGGCCGGTAAATTATAACAACATACACACATCTTGACAGAAAAATAATGAGTCAAGTTACTTATAGGCATAAATGAATGATTATTATTAGGATCAGAAATTGCCGTGCATAAACAACTATTAAGATTCTTTTTCTTGTTTTAAATTTTGCTGTGTTAGGTTGAGGCAACAATTTATTTATACTGATTTCATAATAAAGTGCTTGCGGCAGGGTTCATTCCATTTTTTTTTTTATCATGATTCAAGTATGTGCTCATGTGGATTGAGCCGTTGCAACTTTTTTTCGCTAACAGCAGTGGTAATTTCAAATTGTTGTTAAAATAATTTTTTTTGTTTATTTTTATAAAACAGTTTTTAAAATGACGTTTTGTCAAATAACTGAATAAGGATTGTCATTAACAAAGAAACGGATACACAGAGTTTCAAATACAATACACAAAAGAGAAGCAAAGCAAAAGTGGTTGATGGGAAAGCAAAATCACAGTTAAACAGCACTAGCTTATGTTATGTCCACACAGCAAAAACAAAAGAGTGGACTGTAGAGAAAAGCTTCATCCAACAGGGCTTTACCAGCCAACAACAACAACAAGTCTGCGCATTTATTGCCTTCCCGAAAAGCATGTAGCGAGGCATGATTATCTTAAAAATCAGGCCCAAAAAAATAAAGAGGAAACCTACTATTTGGTCTCTCCTTTTTCACACTTTCAACTATTTTGTCTCTGTATTTTTGAAATAGATTATTTGGTCTCTCAAAAATTAGAAATGTCAACTCATTAGTCTCTGAAGCCTATCTCCGTTACTAACATTGATGACCTAGCCGTTAAGTGCACATGTAACACGTTAAATACTATATATTTAACTATTTGGAATCACCTAGGAATTGAGATTTGGGAATGATTCAATAGTTTATGCCTTACGAAAGGTTTAGATCGGTTTAATTGTGTTTGCTGGTCCGGTTTGGTTAGTTTAGGTGATTAGAATGTTAAAGTGCATTTAACGGTGCTATGTAAGCATTTAATGTCTGATAGTTGACGATTATGATAAATGAGGAACTAAATAGTTGACATTTTTAATTTTTGAGGGACTAAATTGTCTATTTCAAAAATGTAGGGATCAAATAGTTGAAATTGGGAAAAAGGAGGACCAAATAGTAGGTTTCCTCAAAAATAAAATAATTACCCCATTAAAAAGTTTTATAATTTTTAAATAATGATATTAATAATGAAGTAATAATTATATCGAATCAATCAACACCAACATTTAGGGGTGTTCATTGGGTTGGGCCAACCCGCCAACCCGCTAAAACCAACCCAACCCACTTGTTTGGGTTGGTTTGGGTTGGGCTGGCGGGTTGGTTTGGGTTCAAAAAGTTGAGCCCGCTGTGGTTTGGGTTGGGCTGCGGGTTTCAAGATTTTGAGCCCGCTCAACCCAACCCAACCCGCCGGCCCGCAAAAATATTAAATAAAAAATAAAATTAATTTTTTATTTAGTTAAAACTATATATTAATATCACAAATAATATTATTTTTACAATTTAGTCAATTAATAAATTTTTATTCTCAATTTAGTCCATAAAAAACATATTGTGAAGGACCAAATTAAAGAAAAAAATTTAAGAGGGACCAATTTTTTTATAAAATAAATATATAAAAAATAAAAAAAATTAGTATGGGCCAACCCGCCAACCCAAACCAAACCAACCCGCTACTGTTTGGTTTGGGTTGGTTTGGGTTGACTCAATTATTTTCTTTAGCCCAACCCAACCCAACCCGCCAAATAAATTAGTGAGCCCGAACCAACCCGCCCTAAACCCAACCCAACCCAACCCGTGAACACCCCTACCAACATTTCAAATGACTTATTTTTTATTTTACCAAAATCTTAAATGGCCTATTGATTACAAAAACATTTTTTAAGTTGATTTTTTTACACTAACTTTAAATTTGAAGGAATCATGAATGCAACTTAGTGGATTTTTACTTGATTCTTTGTGGTTATCTCATTTTTTTTATATAAAAAACATTCTACTTTAAGCTGTTTATGTTTAAGTAAATGACCAATAACAAAATAATTAATTACTATTCTCGATAATAAATACTTTGACTTAAAAAAAATATTCAAAAAGTTATTCAACTAGAAAAAAAAGTCTTCTCATAAACTACTAGCCACTTTCTTATATTTAAAAAATAAAAAATTTTATCTGAACCCGGTTCATTCAACAGTATTCGGCTTGGCGTGTCTAGTCTAGTAAGACTCAAAATTTTGGTAAACCTAATATCATAAAGCCAGACATTTTGGAGGGAAAAAGAGTAGGAAATAAGACCAGTGAGTTAGTTGGCGGGGTTTCTCATTTCCTAGATTCAATTCCTTACTTCCTATCTATTTTCCCTTCAATTTCAGTCATACTTGTACAGTTATACTTGAACATCTTCAATCTACCCATTTTAATCATTCTTAATTTATCATTTTTTTTTTCAATTAAATCCATAAAGATTCCATCCATCGTCATGATTGATTCAGATTTATCTTCTTCGGCTAACGTTAGTGCTTGTAATTTTACGAGTACTCATAAAAGAGGCTTCGTAGATGATTCTTCTGTAAAATCTTACTATGATTCACCCCCAAAGAAGAAATCTACAAGTATTTCCGGCAAGAGGTTAGTAGCCTGTGTTAATTTGAGACATTTCGAGATTCCTTTGTTTTCAGCCGCCGTCGATTGCGACGGTTCTGGATGCGAGTCCATCCTTCTTCATGCGGATCAGCCTTATACCATCGGTCGGAAACCTAGTGACTGCCAATTTGTCTTCCGAGACCCCCGAGTCAGTAAGCAACATTGCCAGATTTTCTTTGACGGTTCACTACGAAAACTTTATATTCTGGGTGGGGTTTTGTTACTTAATGATTCTTCTAGATGTCTTGTTCATGAATTCAGGAATAGGGTAATGACATATCATGCTACTAGTGATAATACTGAGGTCCCAAATAGTGTTGTTGGCTTTCGAGCGGCTTCTAATGGGGTTTTTGTGAACGGGTTCAAAGTTAGAAAGGGCATGGCAATGGAGTTGTCGGCTGGAGATAAGGTTTTGCTGGTTTGTGGAAGTGAAATAATAACTTCTTGTGGTATTCGGAATCGGATCGGATTTGTTATTCAGAGAATTGCTTTTGAGGAGGTTGTTACTGAAGGGTTTGATGATGTTGATGATACATTGGAGAGCATGCGGGAATTAGCAGCAGTATCCTCGGGACAATCCCAAGGGATTACATCAAGTGGGAAACGGAACAAAAGAGTTTTTGCTATGAAGGCAAATGGTTTATTTTCAGACAGTGTCATGTCAAATTACAAACAAGTTCTTGGGAGAGCAAACTTTCTTCTAGATCGGTGCGGAGACATCTTGCTCAGTGATGATCCAATATCTTGTATACTGCATGATATACCATATATAGGTCCTGGACACAAATGTGCCCGGGGCACCTCATTGAACAACTTCTCAGGTGTGAATTTGGGCAATACCGTTAGATTATTGGTTGACAGTGAAGTGCAGTCTAAGTATATTAAGCCAGCATTGGAGAATAACTTGCCTCTACAGGTGAACTCATCTGGTGATGGGCAAATGGAAATTAGAAGTAATGGTATCTTGAAGTCTACTTCACCCTTAGTTTGTGGAAGTGAAGTAATTGCCTTAGAGGTCAACAGTGACCATCTCCATTTTTGTCAAAAAGGGAATTTTGGAGTTGTTCTTGAGACTGATATGGCTGACAAGAGTTCTAATGGCACGCTGTTAAACTCTGTAGGCAAGGATAATTTTCCTTTTGGGGGTGACAAGATGAAAAGCCATGAGGGCATCTTTTGTTCATCACCTGGAAAGAATTTTTGCCTGAATCGCCTTCAATATGCAGACTGTGGTTCCCAGGCCAATCATTCTACTGTATCTTTACCTGAACTTCTTTATCCAGTTGAAAGCATTTCAAGGATGTTTATTGCAACGTTCACAAGTGACATAAAATGGTTAGATGACCTTTTTCTTTATGTTGGTTTCATTTCCTTTCATGGCATTCTTTTCTCTAGCCAATGTCTTTTGATTTGAATACATACTTTTTCATGGTAATTTGAGTTAAACAATTGAGAATGGCTGGCAATCTCTTGTGTGTGTGTATTCGTTCTTCATAATCTTTGAGATTTATTTGCAGTTTTTATCGTTACTGCATTTGAACTTGGTTATGTTTTACAATACTAAGAGAATTGTTTTGTTAGGTTCTTGTCATATTGTCAGATTCCGTTCCATCTACCAATTACAATTGCTTGTCACAACGCCGGAAGATGCTGGAGTTCAAGACCTGATGATAGAATGTCTATGCCTTACCCAGATTATCCTAACTTAATTGTAGTGTAAGTATTATTTTTTTTCAAGGGGACAATTATGTGATATGCATTGATGCTTGGTTTAGGGAACTATTTAATTTGCAGGAGTTAGATGGATTATTTAGGAAGAACTCCTCCTTTTAGTTGGCATTTTGTAATACTTTCTTGCTGTATATAGGTATCCTCCATTTCCTGAATCTATAGCTTTTGGTAACAATAGTAAGAAGCAGGGGATTGCATGTCATCATCCAAAATTGCTTGTTCTGCAAAGAGAAGATACTATAAGAGTTGTTGTTACATCTGCAAATTTAGTGGAAAAGCAGGTATTCCATTGGCCAAACTTCTGGTTAATTTCATAAATAATAATTATAATAATGAGAATTTATGAGCAGAATGCCCTTTTTATGGTGTATAACTTCTAAAAATGTTGATACAGAATGAAAAGTCTCTTGAGCACCGAGTAAACATTGTTTCTAGCATTCTAGCTTAGAAGTTTGGACTTTCTGAAGTCTAGTAGCATATAAACTATCCCACAAAGAACGACTGTCAATACCTTGCCTGACATGATATGCAGCTCTATTGGTTTTCATTGTGAGTTGTGACTTATGACCTATCATAATGCTTAGCAACATGTGCTTGCATGTTTTTTAGCCTTTATGCCTTCACTATCTGGTTTTCACACTGCCATTGGATTTACATTTCCCTTTGTTTCCCTCTTCACCTTGAGCAGTAATACGTCTGCCATTAATTCTAATCTATTCTAGTCCTACTGTAAAATCCCATCACAATTATCTATTCCATGTGGCCTTGCACTTTCATGACCATTATAAAAACATAATCAGGAAGAGAGGTTGTGATTTGAAGAATACATGAGTGACTAAAAGGTCGTAGTAGGCTTCTATTGTCAAACATTGCCTATTTTGCTTTTGTATTTGTTTTTTCTTCATTGGTATTGACTTTCCTAGATTCTTTTGATTGACATAGTTTTGTTTTCGGCATGTTCTCTCCTCTATTGCATACTGTATATAAATGGGTTGTAAGCTTTTGATGTCACTTTAACATATGCTTTTTCCACAAATAATGGTTGCATGGTAACAGTCATACTCCTTTCATATGTATAATTATCTTTGCAGTTAATACTTATTGATTCATTTATCAAAGTCCAATTTATATACGTTGATAATGTGTAATTAGTTTAAACTCAACATTTTTACATAACTATCTAGAAAAAAATTGCAAACACAATATAGCATGCAATAAGAGTATGTTAGCTGCATTGTTGCTCTTTGATATAAAGTCTATCAAAATCTAATATATGGAACAATTTTTTATTTTCAACCAATAGGACACCTTTTATTTTTCAATTTAAATTATACATAAATGTTGATTTCAGGACTCAAAAGGTATATATATAATTTTGAAGGACATCACATCATAGAAAGTTTGTCATATTGAATGCATTTTTATGTTTAGCATTACAGTAAGCTGAAATAGTATCAAAGCTCCATCCAATTTATAATACCTTGCATGCTTATCTAATGTATAATATGACTCGTCATTTTTATTTTATTTTTTCTCTGTGTAGTGGAACTGTGTGACTAATACTATATGGTGGCAAGATTTCCCTCGTGTCAGTTCAGCTGATTATAGATTACTATTCCCAAAAGCTTACTACAATGAATTACATCTGGATTCAAAGAATGATTTTGCCGCTCAGCTGGCTGGATTTATGGCTTCTCTCTTGATAGATGTACCCAGTCAGGCCCATTGGATCAATGAGTTGACAAAATATGATTTTGGAGGTTCAACAGGACATCTTATCGCATCAGTTCCTGGAATTCACTTGTGCAGAACTTCTGTTTTTTCAGAATCCTTGGCATCCTCAACTGTGAGTGTTTAAATTTACCATGATTGTCAAAAAACATTTTATTTATATAACTAGAATCTGTTTAGTGATCTTTATGATTTCAAAGCTGCACCCTATTTGCATCTTATTGGGTTGGAATATTAACCCTTTAAACCTGGCACTGGCTTCTGAGGTTTAAGAATTTAAGTGACTCTAATTTAGAATATCTTTTTATTTATTTATTTTTTGTTTTGGAAATTTTGTGGGGAGGGGGGAGGGTTGGGGGAATCCAATAGTAATGTTATGCAAATGACATGATTATTTAATGGGTTTTAGTTAAACATACATTCTGCATGGGATTTTCAAAACATTTGATTCTCTTTGGAGGCTAATAATTGTACATTTGGGTCATTGGGTGAGAAGTTTGTTGGTTCAGTTGTATCATCTGTGGTTGGTATGAGCCACCTTTTCCGCACAGAAGCAGACTCAAAAGGTACAAGACTAAAAATGCTGGCTGCTTCCCTTGGGAAGTCTTGTAAAATTGCTTCTGGGAGATTGGAGATTGTTTTAAGAAGAAATCCTGATGTGCCCGCTGATGCCAATGCTGTCAGTGTTCTTGTTCCTGACCATGATGGAACACCTTTTGGAGGTATCATGTAAATTTCTTGCATTTGATACATGCATAACTGGGAATTCTTTATTGCACAATGTTTATTGGATTCACCCTTTCGGGTTATGATTTTCAAATTTAGTTATTATTTTTACTGTGCTTGTATCTGTGTTTAAGACTTTAGTTTCTGACTGGAATGACTGAAGTAGTATCTCTCTTTTCTACCTTTCTTTAGAATTTGTTCAACTCGGTTTTCTGCCCAGAAATGTAGCACAATGGATTTCTCCTCTTTGGGATGCTGGATTCTTCAGTTTTTCTGGATTTGTGTGTCCAAAAGAGGCTCTTGCAGCTGCCTTAGGAGAGAGTAGCAATAAAGTACAACTGATATTATATGTATCAGAGGTTTGTTGGCTATGTCTTTTATAGGATTTCATATTAGTTACAATGCACATGAAGGGCTTGATATCGATGTAATCTTATGAGCTTATACACACACAAACGTATATAAAAGGGTACATGAATGATATATGAACTTGTGCAGGGGCATCGTTTTCAAGATATGACAACAACGATTCAATCTGAACATATTATTGCATTGTGTTCACTAGTTGCTTCAACCCAAAGGTGTTATGGCCTCTGGAGATTGCAAGAGGTAAATAGCGGAATGGGAATATCTTTTCATTAACTCCTGCAGCTACTGTTCTTGCATATTATGTACTAAATCGAAGTACTCACTTATTTTTATGATGGTATTGAGGTTATATTTGATTCCCCCCCCCCCCCCCCCCCCCCCCCCCCCCCCCNCCCCCCCCCCTTATATTTTGTTGGTTCTTATGATTTCAATTTTCTATTTCTTTTTTCCCCTAAACATCACAATTTTCCATGTATTGATAAGATGCTTTTGTTGTAATAATTATTGAAATACCCAATTATATATCTTTTATATTTTGTTTATTAGGTTCTTAATCAATATAGATGGCCTGAATCATTGCAATCTGATTTTATATATGGTGAGTGCATTTCACCTATCTTTTTCCGTAACATTTTTAGATTAACTAGTGGACCTCTTCTCCCCAATCATTTTTCTTTGGATCATATTGGTTGGAACTTTCTGTCAATCAGGTTCATCTTCTATCGGTTCATCTGTCAGTCCACAATTTCTTGCTGCATTTTCAGCTGCTGTTGGGAAAAAATCATCACAATATTTTGATTCAGAAGAATCTGATCCTGAGGTGATTTGAAGACCTTTGCTTTTCCTTTAGATCTGGTTGAAAAGTTGTGTCTTCTTCAAGATGCATGCCATGTTGAAATTGTCTGTTTCTTAATTATAGTTCAATGGTCCTTTTGACAGTGGGCCTACTGGAATACTAGGGAAGAACTGAAAAACCCGTCCATTAGGATAATTTTTCCCACTATTGATAGAGTGAAGAATGGACATAATGGGGTTTTGCCTTCAAGACGTGTTCTTTGCTTCCCCGAGGTAATATGATCAGCTGATAAGCTTAAATCACTTAAAATGAATAAGTCAGAGATTGTTTCTGAGAATATAAAATGTTTATTTTTGACAGGTATTTTCTCTTTAAGCTTTTTGTTGTATTACCAGTGGTCTTGGCTATTGCAAATTGTCTGAAACATCCTGGTGGAATGACTTGTTCAATTAAATAAGTCGTCTCTGACTCTCCTGGAAGTACCCCGACTTAATTGCCGTATTACATAGTTTGCATAAAATGTTGGAAAAGAAATAAATTTCTATGCAGCAAATGAGTTGGCAAATTTCATGTAAATCCGTTTCCTGAAGGTTCTCATAATTTTATGTATTTAGTAGTGGTCAAATTTGGTTTGGTATTTTATTCTTCATATTGTATTCTGGACTTCTGGTTGTTTAAAGATGTTGACAGTGAATAACTTCTTGTCTGCTTTTGAACAGAGAACTTGGCAAAGATTGAGGGTTTTAGACATACTTCATGATGCTGTTCCTCATCCCCATGATAGAGTAGGGCATCCAATGCATGTCAAGGTAATGATCTATCCACCACTCCTTATTTCAGATGACTAATATTTCCTGTATGGGAAATACGTCAAATAACACATCAAGTTAGTTGTTAAATGTATTTATTTTATGATGCCCTTCTTTTTTCCTGTCTTTTTACTTCTCCAATATTAGAGAACTTGGCATTTTGCGTATATTTTATTTTCACTTCCTAACTTTCTTTCTGCATTTATATTTCCTTCATGCTCTACCCTACTATTTTGTATTTGAATTCGAAGTACTAATAGTAAAGTGTTAATGGGAAATTGGAAATTAATTTGTCAGGTGATGCGGAGACAATTCCAGTCTGGAAAAGATGCACGTTCCATTGGTTGGGTGTATTGTGGGTCGCATAATTTTAGTGCAGCTGCCTGGGGACGACAAATTTCAAATCCTTTTGGTACAAAAACTGAAGGACCTCGAAAAGGGAATCCTTCTTTGGACTCTGGGCTTCATATTTGCAATTATGAACTTGGAATTGTGTTCACATTCCCAGAAGAACATCATGATAGCTCAAAAGCTAAAAGCACAAATTTAGAGGATATAGTTTTGCCATTTGTTGTGCCTGCTCCTAAGTATGGCTCTAGAGATAGGCCAGCAACAATGCAGGCTATGAGGGAGGCAATGGCTGAACGTACTGAGCCGCAACAGGAAGATCGTCTCGAAGAAGAGATAATGGAAGAGATTATTGAGGGAGAGGAAGAAATGGAGGCAGCTAATTATGTATCAGTGGAGAAGGAAGAGGAGAAGGCTTATGCTGAGATACTCTGGAATCAAGTTGAATCGTCCCAGAGTTGTTGAAGTCCTGGAAGAATCAACCAGAATATAACTGATAGGTAAAATGTAATTCCTCTAAGTAGCACTATTATATTGAAATCTTAAGGCATCACACTAATGCAGGGTAGTGCGTTCATAAGGTAAATGAAGAAGGGATTAGCCTAGAAAAAGTCAAAGAATACCCTAACCGTAATAGCAAAAAAAAAAAAAAAACCTTCTTTTTAAGGCATGGGTGGGTTCCTAAAGAAATGGTGCCAAGTGTTCAATTTGAAGAGAATTCCTGAATGCTTATCCTGAGAAGATAAATGGGTGGTGGATCATCTTCTCAATTAAGTTAATCATCTTATCAAGAACCAGGAAGCAGAGCTTACACTGATGCCTTACAGAGTATAAGAGAGGAATTTTACAGGCAAGAAAATAGGATCATATTAGCCAAAATACATCTCTTGTTTTCACAATATCCTATTACAAGTACTACTGCACCTGTGCATTAGTAGGGGATATCTTTTTCCAGCCATCTCGTTATTGCATTTACTTCCTTTGATATTCAGGCAATCGAACTAGTTCTGCAGAAATCTCCACAAATCTTCACAAAAGGTCCTTGCCAGTGCAACCTTTCGGAATATTAGGAAGAGCTGAAGAAAATAAATACATGATGCAGAAAAAAAGGAAGTGTCAGCAATATTTACAACGGACATGGCATCCAATACTCGCGAGCTGTAATGTGATTATATTTATGCAGTTCAGTGCATACAGGCAATCTATAATATAATAGATTTCAACATATAGTTAATCTCTCAGTGCATCAAGATCATGGTGTACTCTTTGTTGTGAACTATAGCAGAAGAAAAAAAGATTCTCTTGTATATAAGCTACAGTTAAGTTCAGATCATTGGATTGATTTGCAATGTTATTTAATCTTCAACAAAGGCCCAGCATTTTATTTCTCTAAAGATTTGCCATATACTAGTTTTTACTTATACATGCTAACCAGCACAACAATGAACTGAACTGCCCAGTAAATTTTGTAACACATTGAACTTGTGTAGCCAACACATTGAACTGCCCAGTAAGTCATGGTGTACTCACACACAGACACAGTTAAGTTCATAAATTTGCAATGTTATTTAAACTCTAGTGTGTGAGTGAACATAAATATATAAATAAAATTAATATATTATTTGATGAGTTTAATCAATTGAATTGGTTTGTGGATGATATCATAAATATATAAATAAAATTAATATTAATTATTTTAAATGTAAATAATATATAATTAATAAAATATAAGTTATAACTATATGATACCTATAAAGTCAATATCACATTATAAATTCATAAATTTATCATTCCACACAAACACAATAATTCCACACAAACACAATAGAGATAACTTTAGCAACTACTAAATCAAATCAAGCATAAACTATGAAGTTTAAAGATTCCTAACAAGTTATTATTCATAACTTCATTAAGATACAAATTTCAATCTAATTAGAGAATACGTTTTTTTTTTGTTTTATGGACCTATTAGTGTGAAATGAAGTAATGAACCATGGGAAGATTAAAAAAACTGAATATTTTTTGTTTAATCATTCAAATAATTTTTTAAAAATCGATTCGAGTTACAGTCAAGAAGTGATTTAAGGTAGGTTAGGTTAATTCTAAACTTCCTAACTTTCTACAGTGTAACGAGAATAGCCAGCGTTTTGAAGCTTCAAAATAAAAAGGCTAAAGTGCACTTTTGGTCACATAACTTTGAAAAATGTCTCAATTTGGTCTCATAACTTTTTTGTTGGAATTTTGGAGGTCTCAATTTAGTCCCATAACTCTTTTTGTTGCAATTTTGATCTCATAACTTTTGAAACATTTAACCGTTGATCCCAAACTGATTTTCATTCATTATCTGCCGTTAAATCCACTCCACCCATATTTGTCACGTCATCATTCAACTCAGTATGTCAGATCATATTTAACGGCAAAAAATGGATGGAAATCAGCTTGAGACTAATGGTGGGACGTTTTCAGAAGTTATAGGACTAAAATTGCAACAAAAAAAGTTATGAGACCAAATTGAGACCTTTGCCAAATTTATGAGACCAAAATTGCAAGAAAAAAAGTTATGGGACCAAATTGTGACCTTTGCGAAAATTATGGGACCAAAAGTGCACTTTAACCAAAATAAAAAGAACAGACAGGATTAAAACGTATCGTTTCGATTGAGCTAAAACGGTGCGTTTGATGAGAAGATGCAAAATGGCTCAAATGTGGATTATTGTTTTCTGAGCAAAAGCTGAAATGGCCAGCAAATTCACCGCGCCGGAAATCCGTGAAGGACGCCGGGAAACGCAGCCGTTCGAATAGCTCCGTTTTGTGTCGGCTTTGGGTCGAGATAGATAGGTATAAATACAATTTCCTTCCCTCTGGTAATGGTTTAGGTGCTAAATGGAATGGGAAGCATGTTTTGACTACTACACTTCCTTCCTTGACTATTTTTACCATGTTTCCATCACGGTTTTAACGTTGATTTTTGCTCTAAATTGTTTCTGTCGTTTTACCTCCGTTTTGTGAATTCTTTTTATCCATTTTCTTGTAGTTTTGGTTATGGTTTTAGGGGTGACTTATGCTGCCATTTTAATTTTCATTCCGTTATGCACTAAAATGTGTTGAGTGTGTGGACTCTTCATTTTGTAAGTGTTCTCTGTCATTTAGTATGCATATATATGCTCTATTTTCGTTTGGATAGGAGCACGGTGTATCCTTTTTGTGTGTTTGGGACTTGTGGTACTATTTTCGTTTTTCTGTTGTGTTAATGTTTTGCCCACCATTCCCATTCCCATGATTTAGAGTTCCACTTTGGTGTGAAGATGGGCAGTTTTTGTTTTGTCCTCCATTTTCTTGAGTTAGAGCTTGTGTGTGAAAGTGTCGTTTTACACTCTTTAAAATTCTGGTTTCACAGGCAAACATACTAGAGGCATTTTAAGCATGTTTTAGTGATTGAAACTTTGAAAGTATCAGTTTCCATGCTTTAAAATTCTGATTTCATAGCCAAACATCCAAGAGGCATTTGACCATGTTTTGGTGCTTGAAAGTCTCAATTTACATGTTTTATTATTCGGATTTCATAGCCAAATGTCTGAGTGGCTCATGGCCACATGTTTGTGCTTGAAAGTGTCATTTTCACATGCCTTAAACTTCTGATTTTATGGGCTAAGGTTTTGAGTATGTTTTAGTCATATTTTAGCACTTTGTTTCATGTTTTTTGGGTGATGGAGTTTTAAACCTATTTTGGTCATGATTTGACTCTTTGGATAATGGTTTTAGTGTACCCATGTTCTATTTTGGTGGCCTGATTTTTCACAAGTGTTTTAGCTATACTTTGGCCATTTTAAAGCTTCTTAGTTGTGTCATTTTTCTGGCATTCAGTTAGCTAGTTGTAAGTATTCTGACTATGTTTTGGTACAATAACCTTCATTTTTATATGTTAAATGCTAATATTCCATTTTCATGCTCTTAACATTTGGGGTGTGTCTTGGCCTTTTTTTTGGTACTTTAAACTTTAAAGTACCATTTTAATATGTCAAAACTCTGGTTGGAATGGCTAATCATTTGGTGGTGTTTTCCCTTCATCTTGATGCTTTAAACCTCCATTTTATGTAACTCAAGGAGTGTAGTCAAGTGGTAAGAACTACCCTTAACCAAATGTCAAGGGTTCAATTTCTGACTTTGGGTATGGAGTAGCTTTACCCTTTGAAGTGCTTGGAAGCCAGTGAAGGGATTAGTCACTGTTGCTGAGAGTGGATACCTTGAATAATGCTTAGTTACCCAAAACATGAACCTCCATTTTATGCCATGGAATTTTTCTGATTCCGTTGGTTGACTTTGAGTTGGTCTTTAGACCTTTATCTTGACATTTTAAAACTCTATTGTATGCAAAAAAAATTTGTTTTGATAGGTTCACAGCATATATTTTTGCCTCTTTGGTTCTTTAAACCTCCATTTTGTCACGTCATTGAAATTATTTCATAGGCTAGCCTTCAGGAGGTGTTTGGTCACATTTTGGTGTCTTAGACCCTTGATCAAAATCTCTAGTTTGATATGTTTAAATGTTCGTAACATTCTTGAGTGGTTTCAAGTGCCTTGGAGGCTTAGACTGGAGATCTTTATATGCTAATGTGATTGATTTGCATGTTGGAACTGTTTTAGGGTAAGTTTAAGTTCTTTAATTCTTTTCTCTTGCATGCTTAAGGGCTTTATTAAAATTACAAAAAAACTTGAAAAGTGAAGAGGGTTAGAAAGTGAAATCAATATGATTTTGCAAATTAACACACACTAATCGATTCTTCTAAATCGTTTTGTTTGTGAAATCAATTTGATTTTCAATTTCTTTCTCTTTCAACAGAAGTATTAAAAATTCACCAACCAAGTGCCACTTTTTTATTTTTTTTACTATTTCAGACTACACAGACTTTGATCCCATTTATTGGGTATGAGGCTTTAGGCTTTCATCTTAAGTTTTATTAGTTAATGTTCACAAGGTAACTATTCTTAGAAATGGATCTAATGGGGATACACAACAACTTTCCTGCAACTTAATTGACTCTCAAAACCCTCATAATTTTTCCTTTTCTTTTTAAGAACAGAAGAGTTTCCGAAGTTTTTCCCAATTTGCTAGCAACTCCTTTTCAATTGGTTTTCAATCTTGTTTTTTTGAAACTGATACTTTTTCATGTCATTTGCATTCTATAGTTTCTGTCAAGGTGTCAACTGTGACAGAGGTTATTGCATCAAAATGTCCATCTTCTTGATGTGTCATGTCATATTAATATTATTGCATCAAAACTTTCTTGATTTCATATTTGACTTGAACACATGGAGCTGCATGCAGTGTGCAAACTGATTGTATTACTTTCAATAAAATCAGCAATTTGGCTGTATAATGTGAACATGGGTATTTTATCCAAATAATTTATCCCCTTCAGCATATATTTTGCAGCTGGACAATTACCTTCAACACACCACCTACGGCCTTGTGCAGGAGCCTAGCATGGGCATTGAATTAGCAATGGTAGCTACCGGTAAATTGGCACATTTGCTGCTGTTCATTCCAGCCACCGTTGCTGGTTCCTTGCTCACGCTAGGCTCACATGTACATGCAAGGCCATAGGTTTTAATTGGAATAAAATATCATGCTGTTCTATGCATTTTTTTTTTTGAAATAAATGATTGTAGCTTACATTCGCATTTGAATATTTCATTTGTTAGTAATGCATGGCTTGTGTTGTGACCCAGGACTTCTCATACTTTCAAGTCTTGATGTGATATATCATTCATTGTTGTGCGTACCTTCCTCCAATTGATGTGACAATCAATGGGAATTGAGAAGCTATGAATACTCTGTACAGGCTACATGCTCAGGTGATCAAAGCCGGACAACATCATAACCCACAATCTCTCCGGAGCCTCCTCCTGTGTTGTGCTGACTCTGCCTATTCTCTCCCTGAAGCTGCTCACTATGCTCAATCTCTCTTGCTTGAATTTCCCAACTCTGATACCTTTGCTTATAACACGGTCCTCAGAGTCCTGTCTCGCTGGTCTCCCCTCCAAGCCTCCTCCTTGTTTGTTCAAATGCTTCGAGCTGGTGTGCCACTTGACAACTTCACGTTCCCATTTGTCCTGAAGGCCTGTTCTCAATTAAGAAGGGGTCAGGACCTTCACTCTCTCATTGTGAAGCTGGGCTTTGATTGTGACATTTATGTTCAGAATGCTTTGATCAATTTTTATGGACGTTGTGGATCTGTAGATTTTTCACTCAAGGTGTTTGAGGCAATGAATCACAAGGACTTGGTTTCTTGGTGCTCCATGATTGCTTCTTTAGTCAACAATGACTTTGTGTTTGAAGGTCTGGCCCTTTTTCAACAAATGCAACTTGAGGAAGATGCCAAACCAGATGGGATTATGATGTTGAGTGTTATATCTGCGATTTCTAGCTTAGGCGCATTGGAGTTGGGTATCTGGGCTCACGCATATATCTTCAGAAGTGGACTGCCTCTGACTGTTCCACTGGGTACTGCTCTTATTGATATGTATTCTAGATGTGGGTGCATTGATCGTTCCATCAAAGTGTTTGATGAAATGCCTTGTAGGAATGTATTGACGTGGACTACATTGATAACTGGGTTGGCTGTGCATGGTCGTGGTAGAGAGGCTTTAGGCGCATTTCATGATATGAAAAAGTTTGGTTTGACGCCTGATTATGTTGCATTTACTGGTGCTTTAGTGGCTTGTAGTCACAGTGGTCTCGTGGAGGATGGATGGAGGATTTTTGAAAGCTTAAGGAATGAGTACGACATTGAGCCAATGATTGAGCACTATGGTTGTATGGTTGACCTTCTTGGCCGTGCAGGTATGCTCCATGAAGCTTTTAAGTTTGTGGAGGAAATGCCAATCAAGCCAAATTCTGTTATTTGGAGGACCCTACTGGGAGCATGTGTTAATCACAATCATCTTAAGCTAGCCGAAAAGGCCAGGGAGCGAATCTATGAGCTAGATCCCCATCATCATGGTGATTATGTGCTTTTATCAAATGCATATGGTGTAGTTGGTAAATGGGCTGAGAAGGCTGGTGTAAGGAACTTAATGAGGAAGAATAGAATTTTCAAGGAACCTGGCCATAGTTTGATCAACCTTGATCAAGTGGTTCATGAGTTTGTATCTGGAGATTGTTCTCATCCACAATGGGAGGACATTAAACAATTATTAGTTTCAGTTATAGATACTATAAAAGTTGGAGGTTATAGGCCTGATACATCCACTGTGTTGCATGACATTCAAGAGGAAGAGAAGGAACATAGTCTGAGTTATCATAGTGAGAAAATGGCAGTGGCTTATGTGCTTCTTAATCATAGGGATAGAAAGACCATAAGGGTCATAAAGAATCTTAGAATATGTTATGATTGTCATAATTTCATGAAGCATGTTTCAGATATGTTTGACAAAATTATCATTGTTCGGGATCGCAACCGTTTCCATCATTTTAGCAAGGGATTGTGTTCTTGCCGAGATTATTGGTGAAGTATGCCTTGAGTCATCTTTCTTCCTCTTTCTTTTTTATCCATTACATGTTATAATGGCACTTAGATATGCAAGAAAGACTTCTCTTTTATAATAAAATTTTTTCATTAGTTCAATTATGTCAATATATATATACTAGGGATTTTGTGTGCCTTAACGAGCACGTAAATATGTATGTAAAATAAATAAAGGATCAAATCGTTGACTCAGTAAAAAAAAGAGGGACCAAATAGTAAGTTTTCTCTTTTTTTAATTACACTTAATATTTTTATGTTAGTATAAGCAGAGGACGACCAGAAGGCTTATCTTACATATAATATAACTAGGGGCTTGGAGTGCCTTAACGGGCACGCCAATATATATGTAACATTTGAATTGATTTAAAGTTGAAGAATATATTAAATTTTTATATTGATAAAAGAGTAAGTTTGGGACCAATTTGAGAAATTATAAAAATATGTAAGACTCATCTAAAATAAATAAAATATTTAGAACCAATTTGAAATTACCTCATATGGGGAGAGTGAGTGGGGAGGGAGAGTAGTGGTATTTTTTAATTTTTAATTGTATTTTGTATTTTTTTTAATTCATTTTTTTAAAAGAAGTGGGGAGAGAGAATGGTGGTATTTTTTAATTACTTTTTGTATTATTTAATTCAATAATTTTACACTATAGTATTAGTATTATAAAGACCGACTACCAGAAAAGGGTGGAGCCATATAATATAAGACTATGGGCTTTGCGTGACCGTATGTATGTAAAATAAATTAGGGACCAAACCGTTGACTCAGTAAAAAAGGAGGGACCAAATAATAAGTTTCCTCTTATTTTTTTGGATAAATTGTAGTTTGGTACCCTGTGGTTAGGGGCGGTTCCACTTTGGTACCCTGAAAGAAAAATTTTTGCAATTTGGTGCCCCGCGGTTTACTCCGTTAGCGAATTGGTCCCCTGTGCTTTATTTCCGTTAGGATTTAACGGCTGTGACCACCTTAAAATGTCAAAAACCTCCCAAAAAGTCTTCTCTTATGCGTTTAAGTCCTTTCCTTTTATTAAAGAGCAAACCCCCTTTTTGGTCCCTCAATTGTTACTGAGTCGAGGAATCGGTCCCTCAATTGTGGGAAACTACAACTCAGTCCCTCAATTGTACAATCCCGTTTACGTTTTGGTCCCTCACGTCTGGTCCGTTAGTGATAGAGGTGTTAAGTGATGACGTGTCACCGTTATCTGCTTAGGTGTCTGTTAAATGCTTAGTTGGCATGCCAAATAAATATCCAAGTCATTTTCCCTTGCCACCTCATCAAAATAAATTAAAATCAAAATCAGAAGATGAAAGGACCATAGCATAGCGGCGTGTGTGTATGGGATTACTAACTCACAATATAAAATTTCCCAAATCAGCAAAAGTGGTCCCAAACCCTAATGGTCCCAAACTCTGTCGAATCCTCTGCCTGCTCTCTCAACCTAAGCATCGTGCACCGTCGTCGCCCGCAAATCGCCGCCGTTGAAGTCGCCCGCCGGTCAAGATGCGACTGAAGTCCATCGGTAACCCACGGTAAGCATATCGTGTTTGTTTATTTTGTTTTTGTCTCATCGTGATAATCGAAGGCGGTTTTCTGTATGGACTGATAATCGAAGGCGGTTTTCTAATAATCGAAGCATCTCGGTCTGTGCAGACTCAAATATTTGAGCACTTGAAACAGAGAAAAAGCTTCCCTGTGATATGTATAATACAGAACTATTGGGTTGTTGGTCAAGCCATTCTGAATAGCTACTACTATGCTTAGTAATAATGTGGTCAGTGTTCAAATTGGGTTTGTGTTCTCCGAGATTAAAATATGGTATGGTAGGGCCAATGGTGTAAATGGGGAAAGGTAACTCTGTTTTAAGCAGTGTCCTCAATTTGACCATTTGAAACAGAGAAAAAGCTTCCTTGTGATATGTACAACACAGAATTATTGGGTTGTGTCCTTGCTGCCTGACTTGAATTGAGAGCAGACTCAAATCCAGTGAATGGCTGAAGCTTTTGTTTTTGGTTTCGAGCTTAATGTGCAGGAAATAAGAGCATCACTAGTATGAAAAAAGCAGAGCATGACTTGTAATGCATAGGGATGGAAGGTTTGCTCTCCTTTTGGTCTGATTTTGATTTTAATTTATTTTAATGAGGTGGCAAGGGAAAATGACTTGGATATTTATTTGGCATGCCAACTAAGCATTTAACAGACACCTAAGCAGATAACGGTGACACGTCATCACTTAACACCTCTATCACTAACGGACCAAACGTGAGGGACCAAAACGTAAACGGGATTGTACAATTGAGGGACTGAGTTGTAGTTTCCCACAATTGAGGGACCGATTCCTCGACTCAGTAACAATTGAGGGACCAAAAAGGGGGTTTGCTCTTTATTAAAAGGGATCAAAACATAAAAAAAACAGAAACTAAAGAGTACATTATGTAATTTTACTATTGAGTTGAAATTAATTATAAAAGGATCTTTAGAATTCTAATATTACATAATTTTCTCCTTTTCATAAGATTTCTTTTGAATAAATCCTAATTTAATTACACTTTAATTCCAAAAGTTTATGATCTTTATCAAAATAGTCCTTAGAACCTCAAAAAGGCAAATGAACATCTATGATTTATCAAAAAAAACCCATATTCAACTATCAAAAGCTGAAATTTTCATTCAAATACAGTAAAAAAAAAATCAAACCCCCCCCCCCCCCC